>SPJY01003267.1:1738232-1772410 GCA_005191435.1 Raddia distichophylla
CCCCTGGCCAGAAGCTGGTGACTTAGCACCTGATCATCATATTGTTGCATACTACACCCTGTACACACATAATCTCGCCGAGATATGTTCGTCTCGTCGAGGATCCTCTTGTAATCATCTCTGATATATAAGAAAGGCTGGACGTAGGGCTATTATCTCTCCCGAGAGGCCTGAACCAGGATAAAAACCTCTGTCTCCCTGTTTGCTGTTGTTCGTCTTGTTCGGCGTGTCTCCTATCTCCATCTTAAAGAACCTTAATCGACTTGAGGTCATATCTCAACCGTCGACAGAAGGGGAGCAATTAGGGTAATTAGGATTAAGGGGCTAATTAGGGTAATAAATAGCTTGGATATTAAAACAAGTTGCGTTACTAGACGTATGTTTCCTAATACACCAGAGCTAGAGATCTCACCCGTGAGCCGTGAAGAAATGAAATGAAATGTTATTCTCAGTTAGTGCCAAAAACCAAACCAGGGTTAACACCGAAATGTCGATGTATGATCCAATAAATCAAACCGGGGACTTGATCCACTGGTAGTCTGGTACTATCAAGTGCTCATAATCACCTCCATGTTAAAAGAAACATGTGAAAATATTTATGCATACATTTTAAGGCAGGATCAGCATGCCGCTGCATCGAGTACATCAATCACACACAAACAACTCTTTTGCAAGCAACACTTTCATACCTTGGGGATCTATGTCCCGTGCATGAAAGCTAGACACACACGACGGCCACAGCGTTTGAGGCTGCTCGCTTATTTCAAGTTAGCATACAGATAACCATGAAAACAGAACAAAATATATGGACACAATCTCTCTCTCACACACACGTAGCAGCATAAACCGAATTATTCCTTAGAATGAAGGTATGAAACACACCAGCTTCGCAAAGATAGAAATAGATACTTGATCAACTGCAACGGTACGAACGGGAAGCAAGTCGATCGTCCTCCAATTGATGGTAGCTGGATGGATGAGCAGAAGGTTGAGGAGCTTAAGTATTACACAGAGATCAATTATATATCTTGTCCAGATCGAGATAGTATGTGCATGTTTAC
Source organism: Raddia distichophylla (assembly GCA_005191435.1). Taxonomy (NCBI): domain Eukaryota; kingdom Viridiplantae; phylum Streptophyta; class Magnoliopsida; order Poales; family Poaceae; genus Raddia; species Raddia distichophylla. Next base: position 1,739,294 of record SPJY01003267.1, read on the forward strand.
CTGAACTGAACTGAACGGGCAGGTTGGTTCACCTGAGAAGCGTGCCTCTGGGCAGTGGCTGCTTGTAGTGGCGTGAGGCGCGCAGTTGGAAGAGGGAGGGATGGTGGTTCGCCTCCAGACCATCCCACTCCAGGTTCTCCCACCACCCTTGCTCGCAATCCACCGACAGAACGCGCCGGTTGTCCCCGACGGCCGGGAGCCGCCTGAGGCTCCAGCATCCCTTGACCTTGATTGTCTCGAGCATGGGCGCAACTATCCCCAGCTCGCATATGTGCTGGAGACTCTGAAGTTCTTGTAGGTAGATGTGCCTCAGCTTTGGGAATTTTATCCCATCTTTGAGAACTTTCCCTAGATATATGTCTACCCGAATATACTCCAGAAGCTCTGGATCCACGGGGCAGACATGCCTAAGATCACCACAATAGCTGATGTGGAGGGTCACCAGGTTGGGAAAATACAGGCTGTCTACACGAATCCATGATAGAGGGAGTACAAATGTGAGCCTTGGGCAGGAATGCAGGTGTATGCACCGTAGTTCTGCAAAACAATCCATCTCCCAAGGTACTAATGTCCTTCCTCTGCTCCAAATGCAGTGTGCCATCGAGAGGTCCGCTGCCCAGAAGGTCTTCAGGCTTGGAAAGAAGTCCACTTCATAGTTAGTTGTGAAGACGGTGTGCAGCTTAGGGCATCTCTCCACACGGCATTTCTCAAGGGAAAACCATACAGGTGTCCCACGAGGTGCAGACTTCATGCCTTTAGGGTCAGGGATAACATTGGAAATGGAAGAATTATCATGCACATGCAATGAGTTAACTCTGCCCATCACACTCCCGATGGCATCGAGGCATTGCATTCTCTACATGTTCCTAGCGTAGCTAATTCCCTCCCCGATATCTAGATGCTTGTCCAATGGCTCAAACTGAGAGGAACCACTAGCATCGTCACCGATTATCTTGTGAACAGGGACATCAACGTAACAACAAGGATTGGGGATTGATGGCTTCCGCTGAGGTAGCACAATTATTTGTCTGGTGCTACCAGGGTCTGTCCTGTCCGTGGAGCACATCTGTGCACTATCATTGTAGGTACGAGATATGCATAGGTACAAATTGTATCTATAAGTGCACCAGCAAAACTTGCCCTCTCTTAGCATGAACGACTGAATAAATCTTATGTCTGTTATGGCAACATATGCCTTACAGTGCTCCGGGCCATGCTGGACCCTTGCTGAATCAAGTGATTCTTTTGTAACATTGATGCCTCCTCCTCCTCGAGTGTCAATAAATAGCAACCTTAACTGGGGTATTCCATTTTCTGGCCATAGTATCGAGCGTAGCAGCTCACATCCAAACAAAATGATCTTCTGTAGATGTGTGATGTGCACCACCTGATCTCTAAGGTCAAGCGTTTTGATTGATGTACCTGAGAGGTCTAGCTCCTCAAGGTTGGGCAGTGACCCACGCAGTTCGAAGTTTACCAGTCTTGGACAACTCACAATGGATATCCGAGAGATTTTAGCTCCCTCTACTTGATGGTTGATCCTCCATTGAAGTAGAATGATTCAAGTGATGCAGGTAGTCCCACGGGACCAACATGTTGTAACCCAACAGAATCATCTAGAACCAGAGTCAGGAGGCTTGTTGCTCCTGACAAGCTTGGTAGAACAAGCATTGAGCTATTTTTAGATAGGTCAAGTAGCACCAACTTCATCATATATGTGAATCCACCCTTATCACCTGTCTCCATAGGGTATGTTGGATCAATTAGCCGAACTTTTCGAAGGTTCTGTAATCGGTGCCACGCAAGATTGTTGCCCCAGATCCGTCCATGTTTTATATGTATTTCCCTCATGTTTGTAGCCATTCTCTCTATTATTTCTTGAGATATAGTCAATTCCCAATCCATGTTGCATATGTCAAGCACCCATAGGCTCCGAAAAAATTCCATTAGTGGTTTGTCTTGGTTCTTCTTTTCCTCACGTCCTTGATCCTTGCAGTTGTGTAACCCCAAGAACCTTAGGTTGTGGCAAGAATTGAAGGGAGGTGAAGCGAAATTGAAGGTACACCGTTGTAATTTGAGCACACCAAGTTTGTCGGATTGATGGAACATGTCATCAGGTAACAATACCAATGGAGGGCTACGTTCATCTTGTGTTGCAAGGAAAAAGGATGTTGTCTCTGGAGACACTGTAGTTGATGGATAGCAGCCGCAACATCCCATTCTTGTTCGCTGTTTTCATGCCCGGCTGCTTGGATAATCCCATTGCAAACCCAGTAGCTGTTGTAGTCCATGATGTTGCCTCCCTTACGGTTCAAGTACAACAAGTAGCTGTAAGCATGGATCATCCACTTTCTGTTCTATTTCTCGATTGAACCGAAGCCTCCCTCGAAAGGTGTATAAAATGTTGATATCCAGCATCCAATTCCGTGGCGAAGGGATGCCAACATCGGTCAGATCAACCGCTGTGCAGCTTCCATTATGAAACACCACCAAACATCTGTGTTGCTGCAAGGCCTTGTGGATCTCCTTGGAGACGGCCATCACCTCTGCTCTGGAGCCTTGGGGCAGGCCGCCGAAATCATCCTCCTCGTCTTGCTCATCGAGAAGATGAGTGAACCGACGGGCGAGCTTCAATTCCTCCGCAATTGCCCTCTGGAGCGCTCTCCGGCTCTTCCATATGGAGCAATCGATGTGGATGATCATAGCTCGGAGCACAGCAGAAGCAGCCAGTCCATACCATCCATCAAAGCAGCAGATGGTGCCCATAGGTGCAGTGTCACTCGTATCCTCTAGATATGATCGGGCTATAATTTCCAACGCTTTCTCGACGTTCTCCGCATAAATATTCTGTATTAGTTGAAACCAATCGATTACTTATCATTTATATTCAAAATGGTGCTTGCAAAAGCTAGAAGCCATCGCCATGAGTACTTATGAGTAGTTTCCATTACGAAAGCTAGCTAGATTGGGCATTAGTTCAGCCAAAGCTATGAGATGATCTATGTGGGGAAAAAATTATATGTGGTAGTAATTGATCGTAGATCAGGAGACTAGTGAAGACAGTCATTAATTAATGTCTTTTTGCATCAATACAGATGTTAAAAATTTGAAGGATTTCATAAACGTCATATGTGAATATCTCGGTGGAGTATATATATATTTTGGAATCCTTAGATAATTAAACACTAGCTAGCAGCTTCTCTTTCTTTTGTCTATATATGACGTGCATACGAGTGTTGTTAGACAAATCATATTTGGTGAAAATAGCAAGCTCATGCATGTTTACAGGCACGTAGAAAGAACAAATTACATACCTTAAAAGGCATGGTTAATCTCTATGATGTCCCAGCACATGGAACTCCAAGAATCTGCGCCTCCTGGTCAAGTGGATGGATGAAAAAAAATACCACCATCAAGAGCGCACTTGCTTGTTGCTTAATGACATGAAAACTTGGCATGAGCAATGAAGGAGACGTTCGTACGTACGTACCTTAATTGGCAGCCAATGTGACGAGGTGATCGTAACATAGCAGCGGAATGCTAGCGTTTGTTGCTGCCTTTGCCATTGTTCCTTTGATTGCGTCGGATAAAGCACGAAGCGTGCATACATCTTTCACTAAAGCACGAAGGAATGGTTCTTTGCTTGGGGATGGAGCTGCCCCTAAAGAGCAAAGCTGGAGTGCATGCCGTGTAGCAGAGAATACCTTCTTTTTTAAGGCGAGCGCTAGGCGTCGGACGTCCGACGCTTGGCGCTCGGTCCGGACCAGCCCAGGCCGTCCGATCCCTAGCACCGCGCCAATCCAACGCGCTGCATGCGCCCGCGTCCGTGCGTTTCCCAGACAAGTTGTTAGTCGTCCTTTGATTAAACATCCAATTAAACTTCTGATTTTTGTACAAAATTCAAACAGTGTTCAAAATGTGTGGAATAAATTTCATAATTCTTCTAAAATCGAGACCAGCCCATTTTAAATACTTTTTAAATTTTTTGATTTTTCACTTTTTTAATTTTTTTTGATGTGAAACTATGAGAAGGCATTTATGAAACTTACATCTATACTAGCGAAACTTGGCCGTGTGCTGATGAAACTTGGTCGTGTGCTGATGAAATCTAATGAAACTTGGATGAAACGTCGATGTAACCTGATGAAACTTGCATGAAACCTTTCGAAACTTGAATTGACCTGATGAATCTTGAAGAACCTTGGATAAAATCTGTTGAAACTTGATGAAACTTGCATTGATCCTGACGAAACTTGACAGTTCGGCAAGTTTAACGAATATGAAATCTAAGTTTCAGTGGGCAGAAACCCAAGTTTTAGTAGGCGAAACCCAAGTTTCACTAGGTAAGTTTGAAGAATTATATGGAAACATATATCTTGTTTTGCTCGAAAAAATACGAGGAACACATTGGCGTAAACGTTTTTTGGATTGGAGCACCCAATCAAAATTTATGGTCACCGAAAAAAAAAGTCATGGGCCCCACCTGCATGCCGGCTGCACAATGCAACCCCAGCCGTTCGCGCACAAGGCGCGGGAGTCCGGAGGCGCCGGACTCTCGGCCACAAGCCTTTCCCTTTTTTTTAAGGGGGAAAAAAGAGCTATCGATCTATTAATTTCATTAACCAGAAATAAAAGGGTAAACCCATGCAAAGGCACGGGGTACAACCGCAGCGCAATCACTACCACCAAACCCGCAAGGCGAACAAGCAGCCTCATAGCACCACAACACACACAGATCTACAACTGCCAGCCACCGAATTTTCTGATTTTTTATTTGTTTTGATTTTCATGAATTTTTCCAATTATTTCAGATTTTTTTGGTAAGTTTACGAATTTTAACATTCGATTATGAAATTAAAAAAATGGATTTTATTTTAAAATTTAATTTACAAATTCTGTTTTCAGAAAATAGAATTTAATTTCAAAAAACTTTAAAATTGTTTTAAAAGCTGATTTTAAAAAAGATGTATTTTTTGAACAAAGAGAAGGGATGCGGCATGGATTGCATCCCATTACAAAAAATGGTACAAGTGGCAACCACATAAGCATTTGACAAAAACTAACAACCACAACAATATTTAATGTCATCTCTAATGGTTTTGAGGCTAGGCTAGCTGCGAATGGCTGGAAATTCAAAGGGGTAAAAAAAGATGCTAAGTAAAACTTTGCTACAAGTTCATGGGACAACAACGTCATTTTCTCTGGTTAAAACGACCATGTTGGCTACGCAAGGTTACAAATCCAAAAGAAAGAAATGAAAACAAGATAATTCAGCATTCATATATTTTTTGTTACAAGTTTGCAAGTACACACACATGTTTTTTTTAAGAAGAGGTGTGTGCGCGTGTGTGTCTGTTTTAACGTGACCAATCTACAAACCCATACATTACGGTGGTTAATCTACTGTGCTAGTACTGTCTGTGAGGGCAGTATTTATTACTCCCCAGGGACTCGGTTTGCTTCAATTTTCAAGCAGTGACGGAACGGTCTGAAACTCCCCAAACATGTGTCTTTCGTGCAACGAGGAGGATTAGGCACGTTCGTCACGAAAAACTCCACCATGATTTCGGCCGCTTGAACTGGTGCATTAATTGCACCCCAGGGACTCGGTTTGCACCAATTTTCGAGCAGTGACGGAACGGTCTAAAACTCTCCAAACATAAGTCTTGCATGCAAAGATGAGGATTGGACACGTTCGTTGCTAAAAACTCCACCGTGATTTCGGCAGCCTGAACTGGTGCATTAATTGCACCCCAGGGACTTGGTTTGCTTCAATTTTCGAGCAGTGACGGAACGGTCCGAAACTCCCCAAACATAAGTCTTACATGTAAAGATAAGGATTGGCACGTTCGTTACGAAAAACTGCACCGTGATTTCGGCCGCCAAAACTGGTGCATTAACTACACCCCAAGGACTCGGTTTGCATCAATTTTCGAGCAGTGACGGAACGGTCGGAAACTCCCCAAACATGAGTCTTTCATGCAATGAGGAGGATTGGGCACGTTCGTCACGACAAACTCCACCGTGATTTCGACCGTCTGAACTGGTGCATTAATTGCACCCAGGGACTCGGTTTGCACCAATTTTCGAGTAGTGACGAAATGGTCTGAAACTCCCCAAACATAATTCTTGCATGCAAATATGAGGATTGGACACGTTCGTCGCGAAAAACTCCAACGTGATTTCGGCCGCCAGAACTGGTGCATCAACTGCACCCCAGGGACTCGGTTTGCTTCAATTTTTGAGCAGTGGCGGAACGGTCCAAAACTCCACAAACATAAGTCTTACATGTAAAGATAAGGATTGGGCACGTTCGTCGCGATCATTGAAAATATCAAGAATATAGTTATTGTGATGTTTTCACTCTTTACACCTCAATTAAATGCTTAGCAAACAGAAAAGTATTTGTAACATACTATTTAATAGGGGTATGATGGTCTTTGCGCATTATTTTTTTTCTTAAAACTACCGCTTCGGTGGTCAGTGCGATATGGTGTTCTATGGACAAACATAATGAGACAGATACCTTCCAACCCTTATCTATATCCGTTTAAAAATTCAGATAATTATACGTATCCGTGTCCATTCAGATAGGAAAATGGTTTCAAATCAATAAAAACTGGATATGATTATTCAACTCGTTTTTATCCCTAATGAAAGCTAGTGTTTGAAGGAAGTAATAGTTTGTGCTATTTTGTAGCTATCCTCGGGTGTGCTCTTTGAGAGGTTGGTCATTTCCATTGTCGGTGGCAATGAAGATATGGTCTAGGCTGACACCCTAGGGGGCTCAAGATTGGTGGTGCCAATTTTGAGCATGTCAGAGGGGTTAAATGAAAAAAAACTAGCTGGTTCGATGTTGGTTTGTGTATGTCGTTTTTAAAAGTTTTTAGAGGTGGCTTCACAATTAAATAATTATAGACTTAAAAAAGCTAAAAGATCCCGACTTTTTAATTCATCTATACTTAACTTATAAGCAAAAGCTAAGATTTTCCGCCAAACATAAAGCAGAGAACGACGTGGTGTGAGATATGGTGGTAATACAAGACTGGGATCCTGTGTTTTGCTAGTTCTTGTAGGAAGATTGGATAGGGTTGATTGGCCTGCACCATCTTCTCTCAGGTCTCTTTGGCTTGTGGTTCGATATTTTAAGTTTGGTTTGGTTGAACCAAAAACTAAATCCTTTCATAAAGAAGTATGGAAAGATCGAAAAAAATTATTATAAAATATTACACCAAATAGTATATACAAAAATAATAAAATTTTGCTCCATCGAACAAAACCAAATTCAACCACGAACCAAAGCTGTTACGCTACATGGCATTGGAGATTGGGAACTAAGTTCACTAAACAATGGTCCTACGGTGGTGTGCTTGTTATTTGTGTTTTAACAGGGATCTTTGTGTGATTTAGAATGTTGTTTTCTGTGTTTTTAATGCAACTTCCTTTCTCCGAAATAAAAAAATAACCTCGCACACTACTCCTACCTATTTTGAATTAACACAAATTATGTGTGGAGTGACCTTGTGACAATTGGTCCCATGTTGTGCTTGAACCGATCACTGATCAACTAGACGCAGTTATTAGGGGGATTAATTAGTATCTCATATCACTACTGCGGATCGGGGTAGGCCAAGCGGCTCGTAAGGCCTGTGCAAGCGGTTTTAGAACCGCTTGCAGGCAACCGCGACTGATGCCCGACGGGCATCACAAGCGGCTCCCAGAGCCGCTAGTGAAGCCCCTCTGCAAGCGGTTCGCGGGGCGATGGCGCGGGCGGGCGTGGAAGCCACGTGGGGCTCTCTGCAAGCGGTTGGAGCCACGAACCGCTTGCAGAGATCATCTCCGCAAGCGGTTCAGTAACCGCTTGCGTAAACGTGCAGTTTAATGGCCACCTGGTTATTTCATTTCTGGGGCGGCGCAAATAGATATTTAAATATATATTTCGGCAGGAGATTTTTTTATTTGTCGTTTAAATTTAAATACATATAGGATGAGCATATAATTAGCGATCAAACAAGCTTAAATATATTAGATAATACATGTAATAATGTACACTTTATATGCACCGGCCAAATTTACAAAGTTTATAATTAATATACATTGTGCAAAATGGACAAAACAGTTCATTTTTTTCTTGCGGTACTCTTCTTGACGCTCTTTGACGACGTAGAAGTCGTCCCTAGTTCGTTCGTGTTCGAATATGGATCTCGATAATGGAACTCGCCCTGGGGGTTAATGACCTCATCGAGAATGAAGCCGAACAGTTGTTCTCGTAATGCGAGCACCCGATGATGTGGTAACACTTCAGTATGTTTATCCATGTCGGGCTGCCAATTCAATTAAAGTGAAAAATAAATAAATACGTGCACCCATAATGTAAATTAATGGAGCACATAAGAACGTTATTAAGTTGTTGCTAGATGCATGGTTGCGTGCATATATATACGAACCTCTTCAGGAGTTTGAGGCTCAAGCTCGCCGTGGCACATCATTTGGATATAGTGGAACACATAGTAGCCACATAGGTTGTTTCCCGCAGATTGTTGTTTTACCTATGGTCGATGCGGGGCAATTACAGATCAGTAATAACAAGAAATATTAATTGACAAAGGGCAATTACGTCGTTTTAGCGTACCCAGTCGCTTAGCTTGACATCGAATTCCTTCTTAAAACGTCCTTTCTGAATCTCTTGAAAGCTCAGGAACGCCTTGTTAAGGAGGTTAATTATCCACTGGTATTCCTTTTGCGGTTTTCTCCGTGAGTCTTGGACGATGATCATGCTTTGGTCAAGCTTTATGATTATAAGGATCCAGTGGAACCTATTTATATATTTTCCGACGAGTGGTCGCACGCCGAAATTGGAGTTCGGGAACCCGAGTTACGCCCATTTGGTGTCGACGGGCTGCTGGTTGACCGAGACGGGTTCTCTAGCATCTTTGGCTTCCATATGTGCCTTCCTTGGCGCTTCGTGCTTCCTCGTGGTGCATGCTTGACGCGCTGATCCTTCTTCTTGGGCTTGAAAGGCCGAGCTCCTGGATTTAGGCCCCTAGGCGATGACGGAGTAGTAGACGGTGCGGTCGGAGAGGAAGTAGACGAAATAGAGGCAGCGGTTATATCCTTCATGTTGATGTCCTCATCAAAGTCATACATATGGCGAGCTTAGGATTTGTTTATGAACAATTACATGATCTTATGCTAAGACTTATAATGTATATTGTGTGTCGATTGTAGATTTTGCTCTCTTTCTTTGATTATTTTTAGTTCAAATTCTTCCCGGAGAATATGTTCACATGTCGAATTCTCCTGTTCAGGATTTAATTGCCGCTCCCGCCTGAGAAGGTAATTTGTTTATGATATAATCTTGTGCCTGACGTCATGTGCATATGGACTGGCTCATGCTCTACTATCCTGATTATGTTTGCCATTTAGCTGTCTAGGATAGCAACTTGTCAAGGTCAGCAGCTATTGTATATCTGAGAGCATTTCCCATAAAAAATATTGCTTCTAGACTTTACAAACTGAAGATAGGCAAATTGAGAATAATAGTTATATGCCATTGCAGGAGTTACAAAAATACATACCATATGCTTATCGCACAGCATGCTACCTTCCATAACTTTAGAATTAATGGTTAACACCATGCATTATGCTTTTTCGGTTTACCTTCCTGAGTTTTAGTCTTCCTTTTTTGATTCCGTACTTGTGGAGCTAATCGTTAACATACGAAAATATCAATTGTTGCATGGTTGCTTAGAGGTGGTTTTCATTAGAAAAAAATAAAAGTATTATTATGATGGTTGCTCTTTTAGAGGTCAGTTGATTTTTGAAGCTCATGGTTTTTATTTACATGAGTACATGGGAACTGATTAGGTTGAATTTTATATGAATTTTTAATTATAGTGAACGACAGCATGCATCATGCACCATCTGTAGCTTTTTAGTTGTATTCATAATTTTTATTATTTCTAATTCCAGGTTACTCCTATTATTCTGATCTATTTCTAGCTGACGCGCCAATATCAGCCTCATAAATTATGGTGCGCCTGGGCGCGCCTGCCATCCTAGTTTCTACTAATTCCTGTTCGCATTCGTGCTTTTGTTTGCCATAGCTCAGCAATTGGCTTATATGTGTTTTGCTAGCCAGCACTGCATTTATTTATGCCATGAGATTTCATCTTTACTTCTTCGTCATTTTCTTTTATCCTATTGATCTCAATCACTACAAGTTTCTTTTAAAATCAATATTTTCCAGGGAAGGACCTATTCTGGTATACTAGAGATAAGAAATCTGACACTGAAGATGCTCTGAAGGAAGAAATTAGGAGGGTGAAGGAAGAGGAGGAACAGGCCATGCGTGAGGCTCTTGGCTTAGCTCCTAAGCGTAATAGCCGACCTAAGGGCAATAGATTAGATAAACATGAATACGCTGAGCTCATTAAGAGAGGGTCAACAGCAGAAGACGTGGGATCAGGCCATGCTGAGGCAGCGCAAGTGCAGGGTCTAGGATTTATATGAGTAAGTTCACATCATGACATTGTTACCTTTTGAATCCTTCACCCGTCCTTGAAACATAATATTATAGCATAAATTGCCTGTGCAGTCAACTTAATCTGACAAGGTTTTACATTGATATTTGATGGGCCTCTTACTAATTTAATGAACATGGTGTCTCCTTTGTTTCAGGGCTCCACGCAGTGAGAGAGAGTGTAGCTCTTCTAAGCTTGATCCTGCAGAAATGTCGCCTGAGCATATTGATCTCTACCACCACCACCAACAGCAACCAAGCAGGAAGATTCTGATGATGATAGGAAGGGGAAAGGCAGCGTGATGAGAGGAGAGGTGAGAAAGAAGGGAAACGAGATAAACACGTCGAGGGGAAGGACCGGAGGCGAGACAAGCATGAGAGGAGGCACGACTCGGAGGATAGAGCTAAGCGCCACCGCAAGGACAAGCAGAAGAGGAGGCATGATTCTGATTAATAATACCAGCTCCTTGGCTGTATGACCATACCCTTGTTGGGACTTGGGAGTTGGGAGTGCTACTTTTGCTTGATGGTGATGTGTAAAATTAAGTTGTATGCGATGATGAATTATGTATACGGCAATGGACTATGTTTGTGACATTGACTACGTATGCGACTCTGTATTTGATTCTACTATGATGATAATGGGATAAATGGTGAAGTGGTTTATGTAATTTGCGATGAATTTGGGTTTATTAATTATTGGGATATTTCTGTTAATAACTGTGAATTTTCTGTAAATAACTGTGAATTTTCTGTAAATAACTGTAAATAACAAAAAATAATAATATTTTCGTCGGCATCGGCCGACGAAATTAAAGCCCAGGAGGCTATTGATCAGTAATTTCATCGGCCTGGGCTGATGAAATTAACCTTATTTTCATGGGCCCTGGAAAACCGACAAAAATAACATTATTTTCATGGGCCCTAGCTGACGAAATTACCATGCCACGTCACCATCTAGACGTGCCGCCGCCGGTCAACATATTTTCATCGGCCATGAAAACTGATGAAAATAACCTATTTTCATGGGCTCTGGCCGACGAAATTATAATGCCACGTCACCATCTAGCCGTGCTGCTGCCAGGTCAACTTATTTTCATCGGCCAGGAAATTGTCGAAAATAACCTTATTTTCATGGGCCCTGGCCGACGAAATTACAATGCCACGTCATGAGCTGACCTGTCCCGCCGTCGGCTGAATTGATTTCGTCGGCCTAAGGAAACCGACGAAATTATATTAATTTCGTCGGCAGCTGCTGAAACAGTTTGTAATTTCGTCGCCCATATTTCGTCGGCAAACCGACGAAATTATATCAATTTTGTCGGTTTATCCCTTATTTTCGTCGGTTTATGACCGACGAAATTACAACGGATTCCTGTTTTCGTCGGTTTATGGCCGACGAAATTACAACGGATTCCTGTAGTGTAATTTACTTTCAATACCGCCTTGCGTGGAACATCGTGGTATCCTACCACACCACAATTGTGATGGATTGCCCTCTCGGATCGCCATGAGTCTCCTGAAATCGAGGAGATCACTTTGAACAACTTAGAAGCCAATATGTACAAAAAAGGAAATAAGGGGATTAAAACTAAATTTCTTTCAAAAGCGGCTTGGCTAGAGCCTCGTAGTGTGCAACCACACCACAATTGTGGTGGGTAACGCCTCAGATTGCCATGTGGGTACTTGCCTGATAAAAAAGGGAGCTTGTTAAAAAAAAGAAGAGAAAAGGCAAGTACATATAAAAGGGCCGCACTAAAGAAAAGAAAGTGAAAAAAAGGAGCTTGTTTTGAACTGTGCTAGTTGAATTCTCGTGATGACGTTTGTGTCCTGGCTCGCGTCTCTAGTACGTTTAGGCCTAGACCAGCACTGTACCGTCGTTGAACGATTATTTAACTTGCTTTGACTAATGTGGTTCTAGCTGTTCCTTGACATTACTCTTAGCCACCTACAGCTCCACAGAAACTAGACCAACCAAGTACTAGGGGCTGGCATCGGTACATCATATCTCCGGGAGTTGTTATCTTGCCAGTTGCCGACACCTCCTGTTCATCCTGGTAAGAAGAACTTGATAGAACGAGTTGAGTGTGAGCGACTTGCTTAGCCACATCCTAGTAGTTGATAGGGGACTATATATGTTTGTGTTTATCCTTGTTGGCTACTAACAATGACAGGTCTCTTCACACAATGTGACAAGAAACGCTTGACTCCTTTGGGTCGTGTGTTCCATGCGAGTTTACAACGGTCCAAAAAGAATCATGACATCAACAACACCAGCGCTTCATCTCGTACTAATGAACAAGGTAAAATCAAATTTGTATTGCCTCCATTTGCTAGAAACTTTGATCCGGATGCATATGTTAATTGGGAGATAGCGTTAAACAATGAATTTGCAATGTGTGACCTGTCGGAACAACAAAAGGTTAGGGCTGCCGCTAATGTTTTAACAGCATCTGCATTAACTTGGTGGAAGTATCTCTCTAGACATGATAAAGAACTTCAAACTTGGAATGACATGAAAAGACTTATGAGAGCTGACTATGTTCCTGAATATTATGCTGAAATTTTGCTTAGTAAGCTTCAATGCTTGAAACAAGGTGGTAGAAGTGTAGAAGAATATTATCATGATATGCAAACTTGTTTATTGCGTTGTGGTTTTCAAGAAAGCGAAGAATACACAAAAGAGAGGTTCTTACATGGGCTTAATTCAAGATATTCTTGCTAATGAAACATATAGCTTCAATGCACTATTAGCTTCACTTGAGGCGCCTGTTGTTGCACCTCCTCTTATAGCTAACATATTGCAGAAAAATGAGAACGAGCAAAAGGAGATTGAGAACATGGAAACTGACAAGGTCGAGCACGGGACATTCCCTTCGGCGAAAACTGAGAAAGTCGAGCATGGGACATTCCATTCGACCAAGGAGCTAGATATGGTTGTCCCTTACAACAACTGATGAGGATGTAAAAGGTAATACAAAAGATGCCGTACTTACACAAGGTAAAAGTAACTTTGATATGTTAAAATTGTCCACTACTCATGCTATTTTAGAGCAACAATTAGTGGAACCCATTGTTGATATTCCTTTGTTACAAGATGATTTACTTACTAAATCGTGTGATAAAGAAGAGTTGTGTAATAATGCTTCACTTATATCTATGCCACAACTAGTGAATGAACATGTTACATCTGCTAGTGAACCGTATGCTTGGGCCGAAAATAAACATGTTATTCACCATGCTAGCGAAAAAGATGAGCTAAAACTTTTGTTTTCTTCAAATCTTTAGGTTACATTGAATTTGATATTCTTTGTGATCTAAATTAAAGGAGAAATTTTTCTTACAATCAGATTTGCCGTGGTTATCGCGAAACACATTTGATATTATTGGCAAACATGGTGAGAAAAGAGAACATATGGTTCAACGAATTTATATTTGTATTGATATGAAACCATCATTTGCTGTGCAATCTTGTGTGAAATTAGAGAATTCTAATGTGATGAGGACATCGCTACATCGGATACACCCATGGAATCAATGACCAAATTCCTTCCAAGTGACCCACGACCTTGCAGATTGTCGCTACGTTGTTCTTTCTCTCGAGTACCTTTGCAGATTGTCAAAAGACGAGGACATGTATTCGTGAAGAAGGAAAGGATGAGAAGACCGCGGCACTAATGCATATGTGGAAGTGTTCCTTGTTCTGGAATCTAATTCGTTCCCCAGAAGCACATCAAGATTTCACGTCATATTATGCAATAGAAGATCAACTGGAGTCGAGGACGACTCCAAATAAAGAAGGGGAGAATGATGAAGACATCGCTACATCGGATACACCCATGGAATCAATGACCAAAGTCCTTCCAAGTGACCCGCGACCTTTGATCATCATGCAAGGACCAAACACACGAGCCAGTGCGCGACTAGTCAATTAACAGGTAAACTCGTTCCTTGGGTTAAATAATTATACTTTGGAGAATAGACTGCTACCTAATAATAATATTATGCATAGGAAGTTGAACAAACATCAGCTACAAGGCACCAACGCACCGATAAAGGCAATAATAAAGCATGGTGGGAATGCAAAGGGATTCCACTCGGCCATCAATGACCAGTCTGAATTAAAAATGGCCTAGAGAATGCAAACAGACTCCGATTGGAACATGTGAGTACTCATTGGAAAGATAACTTCGCCATCTTTCCAACGGATCTGACGTCACCTTCAAATTTTAAGTGAGCTGACCTCAGCAAAACATCTCGCAAACAGAACCAGTCTTTTGCTCTACTTGGGTGCTGTGTCACCATTAATTTGGACTGAGTACCCATGTATTCCTGCTCGTGATAGTACGTCCTAGAGTCATCTCCCTGTTCTATATATAGGACAAGCCTCTCCCTTTTCTCCTTAGGTTTTGTTATTTTGTTGTTGTCTTACAGATTGGAGAAACACTCTCGAAATCCCTAGTGTCGATTGACCTATCGATTCCGAGCTTCAGAACCTCACTTCGATTGTGTACTTAATCATATCTACAATTTCAGATTGCCTTTCACTTGTTCTTGCTTGTTCTCGATGGCTTGAAGGGATAGACCTTCGCGGTCAGGTCAATCGCGTTTTGGCGTGGTTGATAACAAGTAGGTTTGGTGGTTTAGCGATCGTCAGGCCCTGTCCTTGCGTAGAGCCACCCGAGAGCACATCATAATGTCACTAATCATGCTATGTCATGTTATTCTAGTTCAATTTTCATGGCATATGATAGTTTCCAAGAAAGGGAGTACAATAATGTTAACGCTTTTTGTTCTAATTTAACAATGAAAGCTATGCACATTGCTTTGCTCCCTGTTGGTACTAACATTTTGCAGGAGACTATGATGGAGTCGGGGACGACTCTAGTTCAAGAAAGGGAGAATGATAAGAATATGTTCGTCAAGGATATGTCCAATGCTACATCAAGATGGCTTCATCGACCTTCATCTTGGCCATGTAGCAATTGGCCGCTGTCTCTGCTTCTGGATATGGAGGCACCATCACATCTATCAACTAGGCCACCATCTTGGCCGCCTCCCATACGTGATGGCAAATTCAACAAAGGAGTATCGTCATATCCACAATGTCTACAACTCCTGCATTTCATGTCGATCAAAGGAAGACATGCAAGGAAAAAAAATTGTGAGCACAACTCGAATTCTACTACAGTTCGGCCTCACCGACAGCGCTGACTTTAAAAGGCCGTAATTTTTTGATTCTAGAGGTTGCTGGGAGGTCCACGAGTACTCGTTGGAAAGATCTCGGAGTCTACTTTCCCACGGATCCGGTCTCACCTCTGAATTCCTTCGGAGTCTTTCCAACTAGTTTTACTTGTAATGCAAGAATACAATGTATCTAGCCATACGTACTGTAGCAGCACTGTAGTAGACTGGTTACTGTAGAAACACTGTAGCAAAGCGACCTAAATGGCCTATAAATAGATAGCCACCTCTCATATGTAACTTGGGTTTTGTTTTGTTTTGTTATGTTTTAGCCTTTGCTATATACCGGTATTCGCGTGTGTCGGTTAGACCACCTGTTTTATCGTTATAGAACCCCACCATGTTGCTTTCAGATCTGATCTTAATTCTTATTTGCCAATTTCTTAATTCTTATTTGCCAACTGAGTTGGTTGTTAATCTCGTTCTTGCTAGTTCTTCAATCGCTTGCAGGATCAAGGACCTTCATGGTCATGTTGATTGCACTCCAGCGAGGTCAATAACCATCTGGAGTTGGTGTACCGGTCGCTAAGGCACAACGTCCTGGACGGTTGTAGTCGGACCGCCAATATCAACTCCTACCAGATCGTAGTTATCCTCCTCTCATCGAAAGATCGGGACCCCTGCCCCTATCATTTGGTATTAGAGCGCCAGGTTGATCGGTGAGAGATTTCTTGTTCTTTATTTTTATTTTACCTAGAGTCCAGAAAATTGCCAAAAAAAAAGAATCCTTTTGTCCAAGCAAATTCGAGCCTCTTGCTTTTATCACATAGTCTTTGTTTGTTGAGTTTTCGTTGCATCGTCGCGTCGTGTGCTGGTTTTAGTGTCTTCTCGTTTAGAGTTCCGAGATCGTGTCACGTTTTGCGTCACTGTTGGTTTCATCTTCCAATCCGAGTCAGTTTTCTCTTCAAAACAAAGTTGGGTTCATATTCGAATCAGAGTAGGTGTCAGCTTTGAATCAGATTCATTTTTCTCTCTGAGTTAGTCAATTTCCATGGAGTTGAAGTCGGTTTCAAATTGAGTCCAAGTGTGTTTCAGATTCCATATTTTGTCCAGTTCGGTGTTTTGGCCATAAAATCCACGTACGAACTCGGATTGGTGTGTTCTTGGACTCTTTGGAAAGGGGAAGTCGTGCTCTACAACTTTGGTATTCAACTCAAGGTCTGATGCGGGCATCTTCTTGGTGTAAAATTTCGGATAAATACTTACCATATTGGGAAGTGCAGATTTGGACCGATTCAGAAATTCAGGCTTAACATACACGTCTGATATTGGAATTGGGCGTTCTTATACTTGTTGGAAAGCTTAGAAGATTGTCTACAACTTTGGTAAAGAAGTGTTTCTCAGATTCTGAGTTTTTGCAGCCCATAGTTACGTCCGATGCTCGCAGCCCGTGCTGTCCAATCTTAAAAGTGCAAAGAAAAAATAGAGGAAAGTGAAGAAAAAAGAGCACCAAAAAAAAAGGCAAGTACATATAAAAGAGCCGCACTAAAGAAAAGAAAGTGAAAAAAAGGAGCTTGTTTTGAAGTGTGCTAGTTGAATTTTCGTGACGACGTTTGTATCCCGGCTCGCGTCTCTAGTACATTTAGGCCTAGACCAGCACTGTACCATCGTTGAATGATTATTTAACTTGCTTTGACTAATGTGGTTCTAGCTGTTCCTTGATATTACTCTCAGCCACCTACAGCACTGTAGCAAGCCGACCTAAATGGCCTATAAATATATAGCCACCCCTCATATGTAACTTGGGTTTTGTTTTGTTATGTTTTAGCCTTCGCTACATACCGGTATTCGCGCGTGTCGGTTAGACCGCCTGTTTTATCGTTACAGAACCCCACCATATTGCTTTCAGATCTGATCTTAATTCTTATTTGCCAATTGAGTTGGCTGTTGATCTTGTTCTTGCTAGTTCTTCGATCGCTTGCAGGATCAAGGACATTCGTGGTCAGGTTGATTGCGCTCCTGCGAGGTCAATAACCTTCTGGAGTTGTGTACCGGTCGCTAAGGCGCAATGTCCTGGACGGTTGTAGTCGGGCCGTCAATATCAACTCCAAGCAGATTGTAGTTATCCTCCTCTCATCGAAAGATTAGTACCCCTGCCCCTATCACAGGGACTCGGTTTGCACCAATTTTCGAGCAGTGACCGAACGGTCTGAAAAACACCAAACATGAGTCTTTCTTGCAACGATGATGATTGGGCATGATCGTCACGAAATACTCCACCGTGATTTCGGCTGCCAGAACAAGTGCATTAATTGCACCCAAGGGACTCGGTTTGCTTCAATTTTCAAGCAGTGACGGAACGGTCTGAAACTCCCCAAACATAAGTCTTACGTGCAACGATGTGGATTGGGCACGTTCCTCACGAAAAACACCAACGTTGTTTCGGCCGCTAGAACTGGTGCATTAATTGCATCCCACGGACTCGGCTTGCTACAATTTTCGAGTAGCGACGGAACGGTCTGAAACTCCCAAAACATAAGTCTTACGTGCAACGATGATGATTGGGCACGTTCGTCGCGAAAAAACTCCACCGTGATTTCGACCGCCAGAACAGGTGCATTAATTGTACCCCAGGGACTCGGATTGCACCAATTTTCGAGCAGTAACGGAACGGTCTGAAACTCTCCAAACATAAGTCTTACGTGCAACGATGATGATTGGGCACGTTCGTTGCGCACGTTCGTCATGAAAAACTCCACCGTGATTTCGGCCGCCAGAACTGCTGCATTGACTGCACCCTAGGCACTCGATTTGCTTCAATTTTCGAACCGCGACGGAATGGTCTGAAACTCCCCAAACATAAGTCTTACGAGCAACAATGAGGATTGGGCACGTTCGTCGTGAAAAACTCCATCGTGATTTCGGCTGCCAGAACTAATGCATAATTGCACCCCAGGGACTCGGTTTGCACCAATTTTCGAGCAGTGACCGAACGGTCTGAAAGTCCCCAAACATAAGTCTTACGTGCAACGATGAGGATTAGGCACGTTCGTCGTGAAAAACACCAAACATGAGTCTTTCTTGCAACGATGAGGATTGGGCATGATCGTCACGAAAAACTCCACCGTGTTTTCGTCCGCCAGAACAGGTGCTTTAATTACACCCCAGGGAATCCGTTTGCTTCAATTTTCGAGGAATGAGCGAACGGTCTGAAATTCCCCAAACATAAGTCTTACGTGCAACGATGAGGATTAGGCACGTTCGTCGTGTTGCTTCAATTTTCGAACAGCGACGGAACGGTCTGCAACTATGCATAAGTCTTACGTGCAACGGTGAGGATTGGGCACGTTCGTCGCGAAACACTCCACCGTGATTTCGGCCGCCAGAACTGGTGCATTAATTGCACCCCAGGGACAAGGTTTGCTTCAATTTTCGAGCAGCAACGGAACTGTCTGCGACTCCCCAAACATAAGTATTACGTGCAACAATGAGGATTGGGCACGTTCGTCGTGAAAAACTCCACCGTGAATTCGGCCGCCAGGACTAGTGCATTAATTGCACCCAGGGACTCGTTTGCACCAAATTTTCGAGCGGTGGCCGAGCGGCCTGAATGTCCACAAACATAAGACTTACGTGCAACGATGAGGATTTGGCACGTTCGTCGCGAAAAACTCCATCGTGATTTCGGCTGCCAGAACTAATGCATAATTGCACCCCAGGGGCTCGGTTTGCACCAATTTTCGAGCAGTGACCGAACGGTCTAAAGTCCCCAAACATAATGCAACGATGAGGATTAGTCACGTTCGTCGTGAAAAACACCAAACAAGTGTCTTTCTTACAACGATGAGGATTGGGCATGATCGTCATGAAAAACTCCACCGTGATTTCGGCCGCCAGAACTGGTGCATTAATTACACCCCAGGGACTCCGTTTGCTTCAGTTTTTGAGGATTGACCGAACGGTCCGAAATTCCCCAAACATAAGTCTTACGTGCAACGATGAGGATTAGGCACGTTCGTCGTGTTGCTAAAATTTTCGAACAGCGACGAAACGGTCTGAAACTCCGCAAACATAAGTCTTACGTGCAACAGTGAGGATTGGGCACGTTCGTCGCGAAAAACTCCACCGTGATTTCGACCGCCAGAAATGGTGCATTAATTGCACCCCAGGGACTCGGATTGCTTCAATTTGCGAACAGCGACGGAACGGTCTACATCTATGCATAAGTCTTACATGCAACGGTGAGGATTGGGCACGTTCGTCGCGAAACACTCCACCGTGATTTCAGCCGCCAGAACTGGTGCATTAATTGCACCCCAGGGACAAGGTTTGCTTCAATTTTTGATGAACGACGGAACGGTCTGCAACTCCCCAAACATATGTATTACGTGCAACAATGAGGATTGGGCACGTTCGTCATGAAAAACTGCACCGTGATTTCGGCCGCCAGGACTAGTGCATTAATTGCACCTAGGGACTCGGTTTGCACCAATTTTCGAGCAGTGACCGAACGGCCTGAATGTCCGCAAACATAAGTCTTACGTGCAACGATGAGGATTTGGCACGTTCGTCGGTTTGCACCAATTTTCGAGCAGTGACCGAACGGTCTCGTATAACTTCGTATAATGTATGCTATACGAAGTTATTACTCGGTTTGCTTCAATTTTCGAACAGCGACGGAACGGTCTGCAACTCTGCAAACATAAGTCTTACGTGCAACAATGAGGATTGGGCACGTTCGTCGTGAAAAACTCCACCGTGATTTCGGCCGCCAGGACTAGTGCATTAATTGCATCCCAGGGACTCGGTTTCCACCAATTTTCGAGCTGTGAGCGAACGGTCTAAAATTCCCCATACACAAGTTTTACGTGCAACGG
Source organism: Raddia distichophylla (assembly GCA_005191435.1). Classification (NCBI taxonomy): domain Eukaryota; kingdom Viridiplantae; phylum Streptophyta; class Magnoliopsida; order Poales; family Poaceae; genus Raddia; species Raddia distichophylla. The sequence continues at coordinate 1,759,877 of SPJY01003267.1, forward strand.
TGAGGATTAGGCACGTTCGTCGTGAAAAACTCCACCGTGATGTCGGCCGCCAGAACTGGTGCATTAATTGCATCTCGGGGACTCGGTTTGCACCAATTTTCGAGCAGTGACCGAACGGTCTGAAAGTCCCCAAACATGAGTCTTTCTTGCAACGATGAGGATTAGGCACGTTCGTCGTGAAAAACACCAAACATGAGTCTTTCTTGCAACGATGAGGATTGGGCATGATTCGTGAAAAACTCCACCGTGGTTTCGGCCGCCAGAACTGGTGTATTAATTGTACCCCATGGACTTGGTTTGTGGAACGGTCTAAAAAACTCCGAACATGAGTCTTACGTTCAACGATGAGAATTGCACACGTTCGTCACGAAAAACTCCACCGTGATTTCGGCCGCCAGAACTGGTGCATTAACTGCACCCAAAGGACTCGGTTTGCTTCAATGTTCGAGCAGCGACGGAACGGTCTGCAACTATGCAAACATAAGTCTTACGTGCAACGGTGAGGATTGGGCACGTCCGTCGCGAAACAGTCCACCGTATTTTCGGCCGCCAGAACTGGTGCATTAATTGCGCCCCAGGGACTCGGTTTGCTTCAATTTTCGAGCAGCGACGGAACGGTCTGCAACTCCCCAAACATAAGTCTTACGAGCAACAATGGGGATTGGGCACGTTCGTCGTGAAAAACTCCACCGTGATTTCGGCTGCCAGGACTAGTGCATTAATTGCTTCCCAGGGACTTGGTTTGCACCAATTTTCGAGCAAGGACGGTACGGTCTGAAACTCCCCAAACACAAGTCCTACGTGCAACGATGAGGATTCGGCACATTCGTCGTGAAAAACTCCACCGTGATTTCGGCCGCCAGAACTGGTGCATTAATTGCACCCAGGGACTCGGTTTGCACCAATTTTCGAGCAGTGATCGAACGGTCTGAAAGTCCCCAAACATAAGTCTTACGTGCAACGATGAGGATTAGGCACGTTCGTCGTGAAAAACACCAAACATGAGTCTTTCTTGCAACGATGAGGATTGGGCATGATCGTCACCAAAAACACCACCGTGATTTCGGCCGCCAGAACTGGTGCATTAATGACACCCCAGGGTCACCTCGTTCACAAGAACAAATGGTTCTCTCAAGTAGCTGACTTCTGGAGGTCAATGGTAGTCATGCCGTATTTGTCGACATTCACGCCGTCTGCGTTTAGTTTTGCCCATTGACACTTAAACAATGGGACCTTCAAAGACCCATAGTCGAGCTCCCATATCTCTTCTATGAATCCATAATATATGTCCACCCTGCCTCTATTGTCGGCAGCTTCTATACGAACACCGTTGTTCTACTTTGTGCTATTGTTATCTTCTAATCTCGTGTAGAATGTGTAACCGTTTATCTCATAGCCCCGCCATCTCATAATTTCAGCAGATGGTCCCTGAGCCAGACGTTGTAACTGTTCATTGTTGGACTTGCTCTTGAGGATATGGTTTTGTAACCATGGGCCAAAAGAATCCATGTGCCTCAGTATTATCCACATATCAGTCTTTTCTAGGAACTGGCGATGTAGAGCATTCTTATGTTGGAGGACATATGGGGCGACCACTATCGATTGCTTCAACACAGTGAAATGTGCTTGCTTAAATGTCTGAAGATCGTTGCATGCAACTACTTTTCTTCCAAGTGTCCCTTTACCTCGTAGCTTGCCCTCATGGCGTGATATAGCGACGCCGATGGGGTTTAGATCATCAATGTAGTCTACACAGAACTCGACCACCTCCTCTGTCACATAACCCTCGGCAATGCATGCTTTCGGATGAGAACGGTTACGTACATACTTCTTTAATACGCTCAGTACCTCTCGAAAGGGAACATGCTGTGGGGATAAACAGGCCCAAGAATACCTATCTCTTTGCTTAGATGAACAGTGAGATGAACCATGATATAAAAAAAGACGGGAGGAAAGATCATCTCGAGGCTAACCACACTTTATACCACGTCAGCCTGCAGATCACCCAGTTTCTTTGGATCGATGACCTTCTGACAAACGGCATTGAAAAACGAACACAGCTTTGTGATTGACCCCCGTACCCACTCGGGCAGTACACCTCTCAAAACAACCGGGAGCAACTGTGTCATCAGCACAAGACAGTCATGGGATTTTAGGTGTACAATGCAGTACACCTTTCAAAACCACCTGGAGCAACTGTGTCATCAGCACAAGACAGTCATGGAATTTTAGGTGTACAATTTTGTTCTCTTTAATATTTACGAATCTCTTTACATTTGACGAGTCCGGAAGGGACCTTTACACTGATAAGACACTCTATCACGCTTTTTTTCTCTTCTTTGCTTAGAGTATATAAACTCGCTGGCCGTAGGTACAGTTGTTCCGTACCTCTTTTTTCAGGGTGTAGGTCCTTCCTGATACCCAGGACTTCAAGGTCGTTCCGAGCACTCGCTATATGTTTCGATTTTCCGTATATATCTATATAGCCTAGGAAGCTCACACAGACGTTCTTGGTGATGTGCATGAAGTCCAGTGAGTGGCGAACATTCAAATCTTCCCAATAAGGTAAGTCCCAAAATATTGACTTCTTCTTTCATATGGGTGCATGGCCATAATCATCATTCGGCACAGATTTGCTTCCCGGACCCTTTCCAAATACTACCTTTAGATCCTTCACCATAGCAATCACCTGCTTGCCACTACGATGCCTCGGCTGGGCACGATGTTCTTCCTCCCCGTTAAATTCCCTGTGTTTCTTCCGCAACGCGTGGCTCCGAATAAGAAACCTGCGCTGCCCCCTGTACACCATCTTCCGAGAGCCTTTCATGTACGTGCCATCGGTTTGCTCCAAGTACTGCACGCATGCTTTGAAGCCTTTGCCAGTAGGCCGGACAGGTTACCAAGCGCTGGCCAGTCATTGATTGTTACAAATAACATTGCACGCAGGTTGAAATACTCCCTTTTGTATTCATCCCAGACCTTTACATCGTTCTATAACGTCTGAAGATCTTCAACAAAGGTTTCAGGTAGACATCGATATCATTTCTGGATGCTTTGGGCCTTGGATCAACAACCACATAATTATGTACTTTCTCTTTAAGCACAACCACATCATTATGTCACATAGTGTGACTGCCCAGGTGCTATGGCTGCTGCTCATGTCTCCGAAAGGATTCATCCCATCGGTACTCAAACCGAACCTTATGTTTCTGACCTCGTCTGCGAAGTCCTTGTACTTCCGATCGACCATCCTCCACTGCGTGCCATCTGCCGGATGCCTAAGCATTTTGTCGACCTTACGCTCTTCTTTGTGCCAACGAATCATCTTCGCATGCGCTTTGTTTGCAAACATACGCTCCAGCCATAGAATCAGAGAAAAATACCACAACACTTTTCCCGGTGCTCTCTTCTTCACATGCACCCTATCTGCTTCACCTGGATCGTCACGCTTCGTCTTATACCGGGGTTCCTTGCACACTGGACATGCATCCAAGTCGGCATATTCACCGCGATATAGGACACAGTCGTTGCAACATGTGATGAGGACATCACCACATCAGATCCATCCAAGGAAACAATGACTAAAGACTACGGCCAGCAGCCAACGACCAACGTTCAAGGACCAATTACTCGAGCCCGTGCGTGACAATTAAACTATCAGGTGAATTCGTTTCTCGGATTACATAATTCAAATTATGAGAAAAGACCGCTGCCTAATAATATTTTTGTACTTAGGAACTTGGGCATGCACTAGCTTGGAGGTATTAACTCACCAATAAGAGCAATAAAGCAAAGTGGGAATGCAAACGGATTCCACTCGACATTCAATGACCACTCTGACTTAAAAACGACATAGAGAATGCAAACGGACTCCGTTTGGGGCGTGTTAGCACTTGTTAGAAAGATAACTTCGCCATCTTTCTAACGGATCTAACGTCACCTTCAAATTCCATGTGAGCTGGCCGCAGCAGTCAAAAATATCTCGCGAACAGAACCAGTCTTTTGCTCTTCTTGGGTGCTGCATCACCATTAATTTGGGCTAACTCCCTATGTATTCCTGCTGCGTGAGAGCACCTCCTAGAGTCATCTCCCTGATCTATATATAGGACAAGCCTATCCCTTTTCTCCCTAGGTTTTGTTCGTATGTTGTTGTCTTCCAGATTGGAGAAACACTCTCGAAATCCCTAGTGTCTGTTGACCTATCGATTCCGAGCTTCAGAACCCCAGTTCGATTGTGTGCTTAATCATATATGCAATTTCAGATTGCCTTTCACTTGTTCTTACTTGTTCTCGATTGCTTGCAGGGATAGACCTTCGTGGTCAGGTCAATCGCGTTTGACGTGGTTGATAACAAGTAGGTTTGGTGGTTTAGCGATCGTCGGGCCCTGTCCTTGCGTGGCTGGAAGCCGGTTCGAGAAAAGTCACCTCTCCGCCCAAATCGATTTATCCTTCTCACCAGAAGATCGGGCCACCCAAGAGGGCACCATTTGGTATCAGAGCTTCCGGTTGCCTGGTGAGATCTTGTATCTTTGTTAGTGTGTGTTCTTCCTATAGTCCAGAAAATTTGCCATACAAAAAGTTTGTTTACCCGCTGTCCAAGCCCCTTTGTGCCTTTTCAAGCGGTTATTTCAGTTTGTTAATTTGAGTTTGTGTTTGTTCTAGTGTTGTCTTGTTGCTGTTCATCTTCTTGTTCATCAACCCAAAAACAAACCATCAATCTCGTCCAGAAATTTTACATTTCTGCAGTAGTCACCAAAAACGCCATATCTCCCAATTCCCTTATCCTTTTCGAGTGAAACCAAAAGGAGAAGATCCCAGACTTGTTCTTCTATCATCATACCAATTTTCAGCCCCATACATGAAAGAACCAAGGAGTTATGGATGTTTGATTCAGACCTTGTCGCTGTCCTGAAATTTGCAGATCAGTCCTCTTGTGAATTTTCTGCGAATTTCTCTGTTCGTTTTTGGAAAGTTGGCCCAAAACAAAAGTTGTTGAAAAAGTCGTCACGAAGAAGTGTAAAACATTTCATAAGCAAAGAGACACCTGACAAAAAGTTACGGCCAAAATACCAACTGCTGTCCTGTGGGCAGAAAAACAGTGAACTGCAAAGTTTGATCTATCTTGTGTTTTCCTGTTACATAGTGCAAACCCATGACTTGCTGAGTGTCTAGCACTTGTTTTCATACCCACATATTTGCTTAAGTCTACTATACATCCTTGTTTGATCAGCAACATAGGCTATGTGCTAGTTTGAACACTTATTAAAATTGTGCAAATCTGAAATTTGCTGATTGTCTCTCATTTGCTAGGATGGGCACGTTTGTCGCGAAAAACTCCGCCGTGATTTTGACCGCTAGAACTGGTGCATTAATTGCACCCTAGGGACTCGGTTTGCTCCAATTTTCAAGCAGTGACGGAACGGTCTGAAACTCCCCAAACATAAGTCTTACATGCAGAGATGAAGATTGGGCATGTTCGTCGCGAAAAACTCCACCATGATTTCGACCGCCAGAACTGGTGCATTAATTGCACCCCAGGGACTCGGTTTCCACCAATTTTCGAGCAGTGAAGGAAGGTCTGAAACTCGCCAAACATAAGTCTTGCGTGAAAAGATGAGGATTGGGCACGTTCGTCGCGAAAAACTCCACCGTGATTTCGGCGGCCAGAACTGGTGCATTAATTCCACCTTCGGGACTCGATTTGCACCAATTTTTGTACGGTGACAGGTCGGTTGAAACACCCAACACAGGAGTCTTACATGCAACAAGGAGGATTGGGCACGTTCGTCGCAAAAACCTCCACCGTGATTTCGTCGGCCAGAACTGGTGCATTAATTGCATCCCCGAGACTCGGTATACACCAATTTTCGTGCAGTGACGGATCAGGTTGAATTACTCCAAACATGTGTCTTGCGTGCAACAAGGAGGATTGGGACGTTCGTCGAGAATAACTCCACCGCGATTTCGGCCGCTAGAACTGGTGCATTAATTACACCCCAGGAACTCGGTTTGCACCTATTTTCGAGTTCGTATAACTTCGTATAATGTATGCTATACGAAGTTATTACGGTTTTGCATGTAAGACTCGTTGCAAATGACTCCACCGTGATTTCGGCGGCTACAACTAGTGCATTATTTTCACCCCCGAGACTCGGTTTGCACCAATTTTCGTGCAGTCACGGATCGTTTCGAAACAACCAAACACATGAGTCCAACGTGCAACACGGAGGATTTGGCACGTTGGTCACGAAAACTCCACCGTGATTTCGGTGGCCAGAACTGGAGCATTAATTGCACCCCCGAGACTCGGTTTACACCAATTTTCGTGCACTGATCGATCTGTTCGAAATACCCCAAACATGTGTCTTATGTGCAACAAGGTGGATTGGGCACGTTCGTTGCGAATGACTTCAACGTGGTTTCGGCGGCTAGAACTAGTGCATTATTTTCACCCCCGAGACTCGGTTTGCACCAATTTTCGTGCAGTCATGGATCGGTTCGTAACACCCAAACACATGAGTCCAACGTGCAACACGGAGGATTTGGCACGTTGGTCACGAAAAACTCCACCGTGATTTCGGCGGCCAGAACTGGAGCAATAACTGCACCCCCGAGACTCGGTTTACACCGATTTTCGTGCAGTGACGGATCGGTTTGAGATACCCCAAACATGTGTCTTGCGTGCAACAAGGAGGATTGGGCACGTTCGTCGCGAATAACTCCGCCGTGATTTCGGCTGCAAGGATTGGTTCATTGTTCACTCCCCTAGGACTCGATTTGCATCAATTTTTGTATAGTGACGGATCGGTTTGAAACACCCAAAACATGAGTCTTACGTGCAACAAGGAGGATTGGGCACGTTCGTCGCAAATAACTGCACCGTGATTTCGGCTGCAAGAATGGTTCATTGTTTGCACCCCCCGGACTCGATTTGCACCAATTTTCGTGCAGTGAAGGATCGGTTTCAAACACGCAAAACATGAGTTTTACGGGCAACAAGGAGGATTGGGCACGTTCGTCGCGAAAAACTCCACTGTGCTTTCGGCGGCCAGAACTGGTGCATTAATTGCACCCCCGAGACTCGATTTGCACCAATTTTCGTACGGTGACAGATCGGTTTGAAACACCCAAAACAGGAGTCTTACATGCAACAAGGAGCATTGGGCACGTTTGTCGCAAAAAACTCCACCGTGATTTCATCGGCCAGAACTGGTGCATTAATTGCATCCCCGAGTCTCGGTTTACACCGATTTTCGTGCAGTGACAGATCGGTTCGAAATACCCCAAACATGTGTCTTGCATGCAACAAGGAGTGATGAGGACATCCCTACTGCTACTACACCGACCATGCCTGCACCGACCACAACTACACCGCGCACGCCAGCACCGACGCCAACACTCGCATATGAAGGTCCAATCACTCGCGCGCGTGCCAGGAAACTTAATGAACAGGTGAATTCGCTTCTTAGCACCTTTATTATTAATTCAGAGAATTGTTTACTACCTAATGGGTGTACTTTCACTGTTCTTAGGTACGAAGGAACACGGGAGATGACAGGACAAGAATTGGTGTTGGTGACCATGCCACAAGATGATGGAGACACAAGTCCGGCGACTACCTGGAATGCTACAACGACACCAACGACAACTCATACTTCAACTCAAATGATGATTCCCACTGCTGAAGACATAAGGAGAGCTGGAGGACGCGTGTACGTCGGACTCCAGGCTGGTCAGGGGAAGCCACCAGTGCACCCAAGATCCAATTCGCGCAGGTTTGGCCATCTACGCGCAGCTCGCCTTCAAACGAATGCCCAGACCACATACGATGTCCAAATTTGATGATCTTGGACTCTATGGAAAGATAACGACGAGATCTTTCCAACGAATCCAACCGCACCTCAGAATTCATTTTGTAGCCTCGAGAATCATCGAAACAAGTTGCTGCACCAACCAGTGGTAGAAAATCAGGCCTTGTAAGCATATCGGGCCGTGGCCCGGATGGAGGGCGCCCCAGCAAACCCTAGGACGACCAGAATTCGTCCCTCTCTCCTTCCTTGCCGAGATCCCTTGTCTCTTATTTAATTAGTCCCCATTGTATCAAGAACGGCAGACCATATTGATTATAGATTGAACTCTTGTTCCCCGGTTGATTGCGAATTGCATCCCGTGGGAATTGGGAGTCCGTTCCGCCGTTGTCCTCTTGGCTTGCTCAAGATCAATTGCAGCAACGTGCATCTACTCTCGTGGTCTTGTAGACGCATCGATCATATCGTGTAGTTGGGCGAATTCTCTCGCCGCAGGCTTCCGTTAACCAGCACAGTTGTTGGCGCCAACGTTTCGTCAGGTTGCACGGATCACCAGTTATCCTCGCTGATCCTACGTCGTGAAGATCGGGCAAACACTCCGTATCATCACGTTTGTCGCGAAAAACTCCACCGTGATTTCGTCGGCCAGAACTGGTGCATTAATTGCATCCCCGAGACTCGGTTTACACCAATTTTAGTGCAGTGATGGACCAGTTCGAAATACCCCAAACATGTGTCTTACGTGCAACAAGGTGGATTGGGCACGTTCGTTGCAAATAACTCCACCGTGATTTCGGCGGCTAGAACTAGTGCATTATTTTCACCCCCGAGACTCAGTTTGCACCAATTTTCATGCAGTCACGGATCGGTTCGAAACACCCAAACACATGAGTCCAACGTGCAACACGGAGGATTTGGCACGTTGGTCATGAAAAACTCCACCGTGATTTCGGCGGCCAGAACTGGAGCATTAATCGCACCCCGAGAGTCGGTTTGCACCGATTTTCGTGCAGTGAGAGTCGGTTTGAAAACACCAGACATGTGTCTTGCGTGCAACAAGAAGGATTGGGCAAGTTCGTCGCGAATAACTCCACCATCATTTCGGCTGCCAGAATTGGTTCATTGTTTGCACCCCTAGGACTCGATTTGCACCAATTTTCGTACAGTGACGGATCGGTTTGAAACACCCAAAACATGAGTCTTACGTGCAACAAGGAGGATTGGGCACGTTCGTCGCAAATAACTCCACCGTGATTTCGGCTGCCAGAACTGGTTCATTGTTTGCACCCCCAGGACTGGATTTCCACAAATTTTCATACAGTGACGGATCGGTTTGAAACACCCAAAACATGAGTCTTATGTGCAACAAGGAGGATTGTTCACATTCGTCGCAAATAACTCCATCGTGATTTCGGCTGCCAGAACTGGTTCATTGTTTGCACCCCCAGGAGTCGATTTGCACCAATTTTCGTACTGTGACGGATCGGTTTGAAACAACCAAAACAGGAGTCTTACATGCAACATGAAGGATTGGGCACGTTCGTCGCAAATAACTCCACCGTGATTTCGGCTGTCAGAACTGGTTCATTGTTTGCACCCCCAGGACTGGATTTCCACCAATTTTCGTACAGTGACGGATCGGTTTGAAACACCCAAAACATGAGTCTTACGGGCAACAAGCAGGATTGGGCACGTTCGTCGCGAAAAACTCCATCGTGATTTCGGTTTCCAGAACTGGTGCATTAATTGTACCCACGGGACTCGATTTGCACCAATTTTCGTACGGTGACAGATCGGTTTGAAAGACCCAAAACCGGAGTCTTACATGCAACAAGGATGATTGGGCACGTTTGTCGCAAAAAACTCCACCGTGATTTCGTCGGCCAGAACTGGTGCATTAATTGCATCCCCGAGACTCGGTTGACACCAATTTTCGTGCAGTGACAGATCAGTTTGAAATGCTCCAAACATGTGTCTTACGTGCAACAAGGAGGATTAGGCACGTTCGTCGCGAATAACTCCACCGTGATTTTGGCTGCCAGAACTAGTTCATTGTTTGCACCCCATGGACTCAATTGGCACCAATTTTCGTATAGCGACGGATCGGTTTGAACCACCCAAAACGTGAGTCTTACGGGCAACAAGGAGGATTGGGCACGTTTGTCGCGAAAAACTCCACCGTGATTTCAGCGGCCAGAACTGGTGCATTAATTCCACCCCCGGGACTCGATTTGCATCAAATTTCGTATGGTGACAGGTCGGTTCAAACACCCAAAACAGGAGTCTTACTTGCAACAAGGAGGATTGGGCACGTTTGTCGCAAAAAACTCCACCGTGTTTTCGTCAGCCAGAACTGGTGCATTAATTGCATCCCCGAGACTCGGTATACACCAATTTTCGTGCTGTGACGGATCAGTTGGAATTACCCCAAACATGTGTCTTGCGTGCAACAAGGAGGATTGGGCACGTTCGTCGAGAATAACTCCACCTTGATTTCGGCTGCCAGAATTGGTTCATTGTTTGCACCCTTAGGACTCGATTTGCACCAATTTTCGTACTGAGACGGATCGGTTTGAAACACCCAAAACATGAGTCTTACGTGCAACATGAAGGATTGGACACGTTCGTCGCAAATAACTCCACCGTGATTTCGGCTGTCAGAACTGGTTCATTGTTTGCACCCCCAGGACTGGATTTCCACCAATTTTCGTACAGTGACGGATCGGTTTGAAACACCCAAAACATGAGTCTTACGTGCAACATGAAGGATTGGACACGTTCGTCGCAAATAACTCCACCGTGATTTCGGCTGTCAGAACTGGTTCATTGTATGGCCTAAACAACCCCAAACATGAGTCTTTCGTGCAATGTGGAGGATTGTGCACGTTTGTCACGAAAAACTCCACCATGATTTTGGCCGCCAGAACTGGTGCATTAATTGCACCCAAGGACTCGGTTTGCTTCAATTTTCGAGCACTGACGGAACGTTCTGTAACTCCCAAAACATATGTCTTACGTGCAACGATGAGTATTGGGCACGTTCGTCGCGAAAAACTCCACCGTGATTTTTGGTGCATTAATTGCACCCCAGGGACTCACTTTGCTTCAATTTTTGAGCATTGACGGAACGGTCTGAAAAAACCCAAACATGAGTCTTTCGTGCAACGAGGAGGGTAGGGCACGTTAGTCGCGAAAAACTCCACCGTGATTTCAGCCGCCAGAACTAGGGCATTAATTGCGGCCCAGGGACTCGGTTTCCTTCAATTTTCGAGCAGTGATAGAATGGTCTGAAACACCCAAACATGTCTTATGTGGAACGATGAGGATTGGGCCCGATCGTCTCTAAAAACTGCATCGTGATTTCGGCCGCCAGAACTGGGGCATTAATTGCGCCCCAGGGACTCGGTTTGCTTCAATTTTCGAGCAGTGACGGAACGGTCTAAAAAACCCCAAACACGAGTCTTTCGTGCAACGTGGAGGATTGTGCACGTTCGTCACGAAAAACTCCACCATGATTTCGGCCGCCAGAACTGGTGCATTAATTGCACCCACGGACTCGGTTTGCTTCAATTTTTGAGTACTGACAGAACTGTCTGTAACTCGTTAAACATATGTCTTACGTGGAACGTTGAGGATTGGGTACATTCATCATGAGAAACTCCACCGTGATTTCGGCCGCCTGAACTGGTGCATTAATTGCACCCTAGTGACTCGGTTTGCATCAATTTTCTTCGTCGCGAATAACTCCACCGTGATTTCGGCCGCTAGGACTAGGGCATTAATTGCGCTCTTGGGACTCGGTTTGCTTCAATTTTCGAGCAACGACAGAACGGTCTGAAACTCCCCAAACATGTCTTATGTGGAACGATGAGGATTGAGCACGATCGTCTCAAAAAACTCCAACGTGATTTCAGCCGCCAGAACTGGGGCAATAATTGCGCCCTAGGGACTCGGTTTGCTTCAATTTTCGAGCAGTGACGGAACGGTCTAAACAACCCCAAACTTGAGTCAATCATGCAACGTGGAGGATTGTGCACGTTCGTCACGAAAAACTGCACCTTGATTTCGGCCGCCAGAACTGGTGCATTAATTGCACTCAGGGACTCGGTTTGCTTCAATTTTCGAGCACTGACGGAACGTTCTGTAACTCCCCAAACATATGTCTTACGTGGAACGATGAGGATTTTGCACGTTCGTCGCGAAAAACTCCACCATGATATTTGGTGCATTAATTGCACCCCAGGGACTCGGTTTGCTTCAATTTTTGAGCATTGACGGAACGGTCTGCAAAACAACAAACATGAGTCTTTCGTGCAACGAGGAGGGTTGGGCACGTTCGTCGCGAAAAACTCCACCGTGATTTCGGCCGCTAGGACTAGGGCATTAATTGCGCTCTTGGGACTCGGTTTGCTTCAATTTTCGAGCAACGACAGAACGGTCTGAAACTCCCCAAACATGTCTTATGTGGAACGATGAGGATTGGGCACGATCGTCTCGAAAAACTCCAACGTGATTTCGACCGCCAGAACTGGGGCATTAATTGCGCCCCAGGGACTCGGTTTGCTTCAATTTTCGAGCAACGACAGAACGGTCTGAAACTCCCCAAACATGTCTTATGTGGAACGATGAGGATTGGGCACGATCGTCTCGAAAAACTCCAACGTGATTTCGGCCGCCAGAACTGGGGCATTAATTGCGCCCCAGGGACTCGGTTTGCTTCAATTTT
>SPJY01003267.1:1781631-1813771 GCA_005191435.1 Raddia distichophylla
CGATTTTTGGTGGAGTGCTTCACGACACATTGTCACACAGGGATAAAAATTCCCATGATTTTTAGAGCACCAGAAAGCTACCAACCTCCTGCTCCATTAGAGGACAAGTTCTGAAAGAATCTGCATTTGCTTTTCTGAAAGCCACTTTGGTCATTTGGCTTGATCTCTTTTCCTAAAGCAAGATTTGAATTGATTCCTCTCTTTTGAACACTTGACAACCAGGATTGTGTTTTCAAAATCCCAAATATTTCATGGCTCTCATGCACCCAAGTGAAGGGTACACATAGTTGTCAAGTTGTTCGGGTTTTTGGTGGAAACGTCGAAAAATGTTGTGGCGTCTATTCACCCTCCTCTAGCCGTCTAGCTCGGGTCTTCAATATAAAATAGTGTTTTCATATCTGAATAAATATAAACACGATGCACCATATGCCCTCCTTTATCATTACGTTTGCCAATAACATGAAAGGTATTTTGAGACAACCATGGCAAAACAGCATGTTTAAAAGTCCATTATCTATATTATTGAGATCACACAGAACATCAAATTGAATGTAACCCAAAATATTTAAAGAAGACATCAATTCAATTTCATCCTTCTCACTAGTAATGTGAATGGCATTTTTATATTCAGCACAAGAGTTTTGTACATTCACTAGTTTCGATATGGATATAAGTAAAGCATTAACACACAACTCTTCTTTATCACAAGAGATAGCAGGTAAATCTTGTAATAAAGAAAATTCAGTAACGGATTTCACTAAATGTTGCTTATGGTAGCATGAGTGGTGGACAAATTCAGCGTACCAAAATCTTTCTCTCCTTGTGCAAGGATGACACCTTTTGTATTACATTCTAAATCCTCATCAGCTGTTGTAGGTGTACTTACCTCTTCGCATACACATGAGAGATCACTGGTCACTTCCTTCTCTTTGCTCTCTCCTTGATCATCGTCTTGATGATGTTCATTTTCCTGCATTCTGTTAGCTGCAAGAAGAGATGCAACAACGGATGCCTCAAGTGAAGGTAATATTTCATTGAAAGATTTCTTTGCAAGCATAGTTTGAGCTTTACAGGCACAATGAAGCAATTCTGAAAGAGAGTTATATGTTCCATCAACAACAATATTCTGAATATCCTTGTTAAGCCCACAAAAGAACCTATCTTGAGTGTTCTTTTCACATTCTTCTAAACCACAACGCAATAAACAAGTTCGCAGTTCAAGATAATATTCTTTAACAGTTTTACTCCCTTATTCTAAGCATTGAAATTTGTTAAACAAATACTCAGCATAATATTAAGGAACAAATTCTAGTCTCAAAAGTTTTTTCATGGCATTCCAATTCTCATGTTTTCTCTCTTTTCTACAAACATGGTTTCACAAAATTAAAGCATATAGTAAGCACACTAGTGGCAAAATTAATCTTTTTATTTTTTGGTAAATAATGCATGCCAAATTGTTTGTCTACCGCTATTTCCCAATCAATATATGCCTTCGGATCGAACATTCCAGCATAAGAAGACAATGTTATGTTTTTACCTTGCTCGGGAGTAGGAGAAGAATCGTTGGTGTTGATGTTACCACTCATTTTGGACCGATGTAAACTCGCAACGAACATACAGTCCAAACATGTCAACCCTACTGTCGACGGTTGAGATATCGATCTCAAGTCGATGAAAGGTTCTTGAGAAGGGGAGATAGGAGACACGCCGAACAACACGAACAGCAATCAACGAGCAACAGGGAGACAAGAGTTTTTATCCTGGTTCAGGCCTCTCAGGGGAGATAATAGCCCTACGTCCAGGCTTTCTTTATATCAAAGAGGATTACAAGGTGGACCTAGACGAAATCAACAGGTCTCGGCGAACAGTATGAGTCAATGCGAAATCTCTTGGCCCTCTACACGCTGTAGGGGCACGGTTTATATAGTGTTGAGGAACCGACCTACCGAGGGACAATCGGGGCGGGCTAACTACGAAAACGTAACGAACTCGTACCATGCCAAATACATCTCACGGTAGATAAGGTAAACTCTAAGTCTTGGGGATCACGACTCCTATTCCAATCCGGGAAACCACGTCCGGGTCTTCACGTAGCCGTGTAGAACTCCTGCTCGAGACGGACTCGAACACGAAGCTTAGACCGTTACGCGCCGTGCCAGCCAGGAAGCTGTTCGGCAAGACACATACGGGCCTGATAGATCCTTCCAGGGAGCTGGACCCTGGTAGGCTGTTCGATTGGGCCGTCAGGGAGTGGGCCATGGCAATGGGCTGTAATTTTATCCCCGACAGCTAGCCCCCGAGACTCAAGTGGAAGGACTCACTAGAGTGGGGTCGTCCTCTTGAGACTCTAAGTCACGAAGAAGGAAATATTGCTGTTACAAAGACGTGTGTAACAAACAACCGAACAGGTTAAGATTCTCCCGAACAAGAATTGCCCGAAGTCGAACTAACCTGATCAGTACCGAGCAACTCTGTTGCGTCGAACAGGGATACGCATCTGCCCGAGCAGAGTACTCAGCCCTCAGTGCTGACACTGGAAAAAATAGCCGTTGGCAGATTCCAACGGTAACTTCGCTGCGTAGTGAAAACAGGCGACCGTTTTTACCTAGCCGTTGCAGTAAAAAACTAGCCGTTCCGTGGCAAAGATCCGTTGCAGAGTTGCTCAATCGGGCCTATAAAAGCACCCAAGCCGCCCGCGGCTAGCCACTTCTGCTCTTGCGCCTTTCCTTCCCAAGCCCTAATTCCAACCGCGCTCAGCATACCGACACCTACCTTGTCAAATTGTGTGAAATTATCCTCATCTTCGTCATTGTCTAATCTAGCTAGACCTATCATGGTTAGTAGATTACATGGAGAAACATAAAAATATGTATTCCCTGTCGGCTACCAGGATGTATGTAAAGAATTCACTCCCTCTCAACCTGTTATATAAAGTTCTTACCAATTCTTAACAACCTTAATAGGAGGTGGCTACAACCGGTAAGGCAACAACTCTCGAAGATATGGTGTACTATTTGTCGGGCGCTAATACCTAATCGGTCGTAGTTTTTGTGGAGCTATAGGTGGCTTAAAAGTAGATCAAATGGAAAGCTAGAACCACGTAGTCAAAACAAGTTGAATAATCGTTCAACGATGGTAACGTGCTGGTCCTAGGCGTAACCATACTAGAGATGCGAGCCGGGACACAAACGTCGTCACAAGAATCTAACTAATACACTTCAAAACAAACTCCAAAATTTTTTATCCGTTCTTTTCTTTCTTTCACTTTTTTTAACTGATTTTTTTCAGATTTGCTTTTCTGGTCGATAGTTTTTGTTTTCCATTTAAATGGTGCGGCTTTTGTTTGATGCACCTGCCTTTTACTTCTTTTTTATTCTTTAATGAGCCAAGGTATGGAAGTGTTTGCACGACAAAGGAAAATAAAGGGGCGATCTGGTTTATCAGTTCGGTTGGAGATTAGATGGCAATAATAGGGGGGAGTTGGAATTTTAGGGAGGATGAGGCTCTCGGTTCGGATAAACTGGAAATCAACAAGGTATTTTTGGTGATTTTTTTTCCTTTTGTGGCGAGCGATCTGGATGCTCTTGCCTCTCGATTTTGGTACAAAAGGAAGGCTGCGTATTTTTTTTTTTTTTGGGTGAAGGTTCGGTGGAAAGATAACCAGATTCAACACACAAAAAAGAATTAATATGGAAAGTTTAGCCGCGTACCATAGGAAAGGCAACAAAAAGGCTGGAGACTATTTATAGTTGCAATTGGAAGATTTGGTAGGTAATGTGGACCAGCAAAGGAACTTGGATGGTGGGGAACGTGGTTCAGATGGAAGGCGGCGGCAATAGCAAGAACGAACACAAGATAAAAATTTGTGACGTCTACGTGACTCGAACTCGAAACTCTAAACGAGAAGACACTAAAACCAGCACACGATACGACGATGAACTGAAAACTCAACAAGCAAAAGACTAAGCGGTAAAAGCAAAAGACTCGACTTGTCTTGGATCAAAGGGAATTTTTTTGTGGTAATTTTTTGGACTCTAGGTAAAATAAAACAAAGAAGAAGAAATCTCTCACCGATCAACCTAGCGCTCTGATACCAAATGATAGGGGCAGGGGTCCCGATCTTTCGATGAGCGGAGGATAACTATAATCAGGTAGGAGTCGATATTGGCGGCCCGACTACAACCGTCAAGTACGTTGCGCCTTAGCGACCGCTACACCAACTCCAGATGGTTATTGACCTCGCCGGAGCGCAATCAACCTGACCACGAATGTCCTTGATCCTGCAAGCGATCGAAGAACTAGCAAGAGCACGATTAATAGCCAACTCAATTGGCAAATATGAATTAAGATCATATCTGAAAGCAATATGGTGGGGTTCTGTAACGATAAAACAGGCGGTCCAACCGACACGCGCGAATACCGGTATGTAGCAAAGGCTAAAACATAACAAAACAAAACCCAAACCTAAAAACTGTGACAGCAACCCTATTATCATAGGAAAGACGACCAAGAGGGATCCCTGGCCGTTCTAGGGTTCCCTTGGGGCGTGCTCCACTTAGGCCATGACCGAGCACGCTTACAAGGCCCAGATTTGGCCCAATTGTTGATGCAACAACTTGTTTTGACGATTTCCGCTGATTCCGAATGAAGTTTGAGATGAGGCTGGATCCGTTGGAAAGATCTCGTCGTGGGCTTCTCCGCGGATACCAAGAACATCAAAACGGAGTTCGTATAAGGCCTGGGCGTCCATTTGAATGTTGGTTGCGCGATGATGGCTGAACCGGAGTAGAGTACGAGTTGAGCTCATAATTTGTTTCTTTTGCGTGCCTTCCTTTGACCGACATGACATGTAGGAGCATACAAAGAAAATGTAGACACAAGTATTTCTTGAATATGCCATCACTTATGGGAGGCGGCCAAGGTGGCGGCCTAATTGCTGGATGTGATGGTGCCATGTCGGAAAGCTGAGGCAGCGGCCAACTTTGTGATAGTCGTGGCAAAGGTGGAGATCAGTGAAGCCATGTAGATGAAAGCATCGTAGTAGAAGTAGCCTTGGTCATATCGATGCCAAACATGGTCGCATCACAAGGGCGGCCGGCGCGCCGCCCTCGTCTCCTCCACGCGCAGGGGCGGCCGGTGCGCTGCCCCCATCTCCTCCACGTGCTGTGCGCCGCCCCGGCTCCGCTCTGTCCAAGGTGACCGACACGCCGCTCCTACTCCTCACACCTGGTGGCGGCGCAAGCCCCTCTCCCTCGGTCTCTCCCCTTGCTCCTTCCTATCTCTGGACGCAAGCAGCGAGGCGGCCGACGCAGGCGATGCCTCAGGCGGCCAGCGCGCCGCCCCCTTTCCCTCGCCGGCGCAGGCGTCGCCCGAGGCGGCCGATGTGCTCCTGACCTCGGCCCAGAGCACGGCGGCCTCCTCTCCCACTGCTCCAAATCTACAACAACGGTGGCGTCTTTACCGTGCCGCGATGGCAGGCACGCCGTCTTGTCCTACTCCGCGTGTCACCCTCTCCTCCTTTGCCCACCCGCGACGGCCGGCGTTGCCCTGTCCTCCATGCCGGCGCCACCCCGCTTGCCTCCACCGTCCTTCGCCGCCTCGGATCCAGGCCCGGCGGCACCAATTGGTCACTCCTCGGCACCGCACGTCCGTCTAGATCTATGCCGGCCCTGCCTCATCATATACACAATCATATAGCCTAAGTGCTCTAAGTCCTTAACAAAGCCCGAGTGAAAGGGATATGCCCTAGATCAATCATAGTGATGATTGTACCATGTCTTTGTTCATGTACATATGATAACGTTGTTTATCGGTTCCCTGAATAAATGTCATGACTTTGTCCATTGGGTACGACTTGATTGTGAAACACATTGTTATATGACTTTATTCTAAGGGGGTCCCTGATCCATATCATTATAAGGAGCGGTTATGATTTGATCAGCATACGTATTGGTTGATGGTAATGTTTCATATACCATAGATATAGAGATATCAAACAAATCGGATGGACGCATGTTGGAGAACATGGGCAGTTGGACAGACCTACTCCGAGATACTGTGAGTTGTTATCTCTTATAGCGCCATCAGCGTATAGTCTCGAGTGGTATACCTATATGGTGAAGGCATGGCTTGGAGTCCTTCCCGACTCTGCTCAAGGGGTTCTGGGATCCCTGAGTCATCCGCGTTTTGCACAACCAGGGCCTGGTTACGCGGGGATTCGTCCCGAATAGGCCGAACTTCTGCCGGGGGGCTTGGCGTAGGTACGCGAGGTGGGTCGCATCGCTGTCGCTTGCGCCGATCGCGAAATCGTGCCAAGGCTCTGCCAATTGAGGCATCGAGACTGCGGCGAACAACTTCTTGTTCGCGAGCAGCCTGTGCAGCCTCATCGAGCTGTCGAGCAGAATCGACGTGCTCAACCACGTCGGCCGCCGCGACCTGCGCAGGATTTGAAGTTCCTGCGTCGGCCATGTTGATGCTGTGACGGCCATGCGAAGGTGCACCAGACGGTGTCATCGCTGTGTCTCCACAGGAAGAATCGACCGACATGGTCTTGGAACCAGAGAGATCGAGACCGTCGTATAGATCGTCGGTTCCGTAGTCATCGTCAATGACGGGAGTGTGATCTGAGACTGCCTTTGGTGTGTACCTGGAAACAGCTGTCCCAGATACAGAAAATGATCGAGACCGAACAGATCGATTAGATCTGGCAATGGAAAAGGCATCCTGTCCTTCTGAGTCATAGTCCTCAGGGAGAATTTCCTGGTCGCTGATGGAGTTCGACATGCTCGATCTGCTACTGTCCCCACGGACGGCGCCAACTGTCGACGGTTGAGATATCGATCTCAAGTTGATGAAAGGTTCTTGAGAAGGGGAGATAGGAGACACGCCGAACAACACGAACAGCAATCAACGAGCAACAGGGAGACAAGGGTTTTTATCCTGGTTCAGGCCTCTCAGGGGAGATAATAACCCTACGTCCAGCCTTTCTTTATATCAAAGAGGATTACAAGGTGGAACTCGACGAAATCAACAGGTCTCGGCGAACAGTATGAGTCAATGCGTAATCTCTTGGCCCTCTACACGCTGTAGGGGCACAGTTTATATAGTGTTGAGGAACCGACCTACCGAGGGACAATCGGGCCGGGCTAACTACGAATATGTAACGAACTCGTACCATGCCAAATACATCTCACGATAAGGTAAACTCCAAGTCTTGGGATCACAACTCCTATTCCAATCCGGGAAACCACGTCCGGGCCTTCACGTAGCCGTGTAGAACTCCTGCTCGAGACGGACTCGAACACGAAGCCTAGGCCGTTACGCGCTGTGCCAGCCAGGAAGCTGTTCGGCAAGACGCATGCGGGCCTGATAGATCCTTCCAGGGAGCTGGACCCTGGTAGGCTGTTCGATTGGGCCGTCAGGGAGTGGGCCATGGCAATGGCCGTAATTTTATCCCCGACACCTACCTTGTCAAATTGTGTGGAATTATCTTCATCTTCGTCCTCGTCTAATCCAGCTAGACCTGTCATGGTTAGTAGATTACAAGGAAAAACACAAGAATATGTATTCCCTGTCAGCTACTAGGATGTGTGTAAAGAAGTCACTCCCTTTCAAATCGTTCTATCAAGTTCTTATAAATTCTTACCAATCGAACAGGAGGCGACGGCAACCGAGCAAGGCAACAACTTCTGGAGATAGGTGTATTGGTGCCAGTCACTTGAACCTGGGGATAGTAGTATATGTGGAGCTATAGGTGGCTGAAAGTAGATCAAATAAAAGCTAGAACCACGTTAGTCAAAGCAAGTTGAATAATCATTCAACGTTAGTACCGTGCTGGTCCTAGACCTAACCGTACTAGAGATGCGAGTCGGGACACAAACGTTGTCACGAGAATCCAACTAGCACACTTCAAAACAAGCTCTTTTTTCACTTTATTTTCTTTTAGTGCGGCTCTTTTATATGCACTTGCCTTCTCTCTCTCTTTTTTTTTGTGCGGCTCCTTTTCTTTGCACTTGCCTCTTTCTTTTTTTCCTTTTAACTTTCTGATGGGACAACACACAACAGTTTTTTTGGCATGATTACGGACCCCAAGAACTCTGAATCTGAGAAACTCTTTTATATCAAAGTTGTAGAGGATATTCTAATCTTTTCAAAACATCTAAAATCATGAAAATCCGAGTTCGTATGAGTGAGATATGGGCAAAGTACCGAACTGGACAGAGTTGGGTCTGAAAACAGATTGATGAAGATGGCAACTTTTCTCACTGATAGAAGCCGAATTTGGGAATCGGATTTTTGACTATGGAAAAGTTGGTCTGATAGGGAATTTCATGATCTGGTAGGAGTCGATATTGGCAGCCCGACTACAACCGTCAAGGATGTTGCGCCTTAGCAACCGGTACAGCAACTACAGATGGTTGTTGACCTCGCCGGAGGACGATCAACCTGACCACGAAGGTCCTTGATCCTGCAAGCGATCAGAGAACTAGCAAGAACAAGATTAACAACCAACCCAATTGGCAAATTATATATTAAGATCAGATCTGAAAGTATCACAAAACAGTGGGGTTCTGTAACGATAAAACAGGCGGTCTAACCGACACGCACGAATACCGGTATGTAGCAAAGGTTAAAACATAACAAATCAAAACCCAAACCCTAGAAGAGGGTACGGCTGCCTATTTATGAGAAAGAGGGTGGTGGAGGTTGGCCAAGGTGAGGAGAAACCGAGTACAATTCTGTTACAAGGCCCGAGGCCCACTTCGGTTGGGTCTGAAAAAGTGTCTCGGATTGTTTTACAGATTTCCGTTGACTCCGGACGAATTTTTTGTTCACACTGGATCCGTTGGAAAGATCTCGTCGTGGGCTTCTCCGTGGATACCAAAAACGTCCAAAACGGTGTTTGTATGCTGCCTGGGAATCAGGAATAGAATTCGAGTTGAGGGCATAATTTGTTTTCCCTGCATGTGTTCCTTTGATCGGCATGACATGCAAGAGTTGTAGACATTGTGGATATGGAGATACGCCTATGTTGAATATGCCATCACATATGGGAGGCGGCCAAGGCGGAGGCCTAGTTGCTGGATGTGATGGGGCCATGTCCAGAAGCCGAGGCAGTGGCCAATTTTTTGATCGTCGTGGCAAAGGCGGAGATTGGTGAAGCCATGTAGATGAAAGCATCGTAATAGAAATAGCCTTGATCATATCGATGCCAAACATGGTCGCATCAGTTTGAAACACCCAAAATATGAGTATTATATGCAAGAAGAAGGAATGGGCACGTTCGTCGAGATGATCTCCACCGTGATTTCGGGGACCAAAACTGGTGCATTAATTGCACACCAATTTTTGTGCAGTCAGGGATCAGTTTGAAACGCCCAAAACATGAGTTTGACGTGTAACAAGGAGTATTTGGCACGTTCGTCACGAAAAACTCCTCCGTGATTTCGGCCGTCAGAACTGGTGCATTAATTGCACCCTCTGGACTCGATTTGCACCAATTCTGATACAGTGACGGATCGGTTTGAAACAGCCAAAACATGAGTCTTACGTGCAACAAGGAGAACCGGGCACGTTCGTTGCGAAAAACTTAACGTGATTTCGGCCGCCAGAACTAGTGCATTAATTGCACCCGCAGGATTCGGTTTGCACCAATTTTCCTATAGTGACGGATCGGCTAGAAACACCCAAAACATGAGTCTTACGTGCAACTAGGAGGACTGGGCACGTTCGCCGCGTAAAACTTTAACGTGATTTCGGTCGCCAGAACTGGTGCATTAATTGCACCCCAAGACTCGGTTTGCACCAATTTGGGTACAGTGACGGATCGGTTTGAAACACCTGAAACAAGAGTCTGACGTGCAACAAGGAGAATTGGCCACGATCGTCACGAAAAACACCATCGTGATTTCGGCGGCTAGAAAAGGTGCATTAATTGCACCCCGGGACTCGATTCGCACCAATTTTGGTACAGTGACGGATCGGTTTGAAACAACCAAAACTTGAGTCTAACGTGCAACAAGGAGGATTGCGCACGTTCTCGCGAAAAACTCCACCGCGGTTTCGGCCGCCAGAACTAGTGCATTAATTGCACCCGCTGGACTCGATTTTCACCAATTTTCATACAGTAACGGATCGGTTTGAAACACCCAAAACATAAGATTTACGTGCAAGCTGGAGGATTGGGCATGTTCATTGCGAAAAACTCGAACGTGATTTAAGCCGCCAGAACTGGTGCATTGTTGCACCCCTCAGACTTGGTTTGCATAAATTTTCGTGCAGTCACGGATCAGTTTGAAACACCCAGAACATGAGTATTATGTGCAATAAGGAGGAATGGGCATGTTCGTCGCGAAAGACTCCACCGTGATTTCAGCGACCAGAACTGGTGCATTAATTGCACCCCTAGCACTCGATTCGCACCAATTTTCGTGCAGTCACGGATCAGTGCAAAAACCCCCAAAACAGGAGTCTGATGTGCAACAAGGAGGACTGGGCACATTTGTCGCGAAAAACTCCAACGTAATTTCGGCCGCCATAACTGGTGCATTAAACACCCAAAACAAGAGTCTGACGTGCAACAAGGAGGATTGGGCACGTTCGTCGCCAAAAACTCCACCATGATTTCGACCGCCATAACTTGTGCATTAATTGCACCCGTAGGACTTGGTTTACAACAATTATCATACTGTGACGGATCAGATTAAAACACCCAAACACATGAGTCTTACGTGCAACAAGGAGGACTGGGCACGTTCGTCGCGAAAAACTTTAACGTGATTTCGACCGTCAGAACTGGTGCATTAATTGCTCCACCAGGACTCGGTTTGCACCAATTTGGGTACAGTGACGGATTGGTCTCAAACACCCAAAACAAGTGTCTGACGTGCAACAAGGAGGATTGGGCACGATCGTCGCGAAAAACTCCACCATGATTTCGACCGCCATAACTTGTGCATTAATTGCACCCGTAGGACTTGGTTTACAACAATTATCATACTGTGACGGATCAGATTAAAACAAGTACATATGTTTACGCTCTTGTGTGTGCTTGACTTGTGCTATTGGCTTGTGCTTAGAATTGCTCTAGATCATGCCTAGTGCTTGAAATTCCTGCTCATTGCTAACTTGCTCTTGAATGTTCCCAATTTAGGTTGTATCTTGCTCATGCTTAGTCCCCGTTGAGGGTTGTATCTTGCTATTGGCATAGTCCCAATTTGGGTTGTATCTTGCTCTCGTATGGTCCCATGCTATGGGTTGTATCTAGCTCTTGAATAGACCATGATCTTGTCTCGTTTGCTCACAAAATGAACTAGCATGTGCTTAGGATGATTGAGCTTGCTTGTGATGTGCTTAGAATGGTAAAGGCTTTGGCATTTGATCAATTGTGCTCTTTCATGGATATGGATGCTCATAATTTGGATTGGACTTTGGCTTGTCCAAAGGCTTATGCGATTAACCCCTTTGTCATGAGAATATATGCACTTGTGCTCTTTGTGAGATTGTTTTGCAGGGTCTTGTCACCAAATTGGCAAAAAGGTGGAGATTGTAAGTCCATAGGACTAGGTATAGGATTTTGGCAATTAAGGTGCCACGTCAACTAAGGACATTACTTTTGCTTAGCACATTCACTTCATGTCTTTTGGTTGCGTGCGTGTCCCTAGCATAGCATGGCATGTGAGACTTAGTCTCTGGCGAGTTTGTCCCATTGAGCACACTAGTGCCGTCTCTCCGGGTTGGTCTAGTTGGTCTAGAATATTCGAGAACGTCCTAGAGTGCGCCAGGTGTCCGAGGGTGAGCTAGTTAGGAGTCGATGCCACCGGGTGGGCCCGGAAGCATCCGAGGCTAAGACAACGTGTCCGGGGCGTTTTCGTAGCCACCAAGTCAACCTCAATCCTTCAGGCGCGAAAACTCCCGCCCAAAGCCACTCGGGTTGGTTCGAAATGATTCAATCTTATCCGATGAGGTGTCATCCATATCCGAGTTGAAGAAACCGACAAAAAGCCTAACCGAACAAGTCATGGAATCCTAGGATCAAGAGAGGAGAAGATGGCTGCCCGGTGGGCTAGCACACAGACAGGCCACACCGGACGCGTTCGACGAGTCATCGGACTCGTCCAATGACCACTGGACGGTCCGGTGAGGGCATCGCCAGAAGGGGTCATTTTCGGGTCTCTTTGTACGGTCAGTTCCGGACGCATTCGAAGAATTTACCGGACACATCCGATGGGCGACCGGATGCATCCCGTGAAGTCGGTACCAGCGAACGGATGTGTCCGGTGAGCTCCGGACACATCCGGTGAATTCACAGATCTGATGATCTGAGCCGCCCACGCGTCTGTCTTAGCTCCAGATTGCGCCACACATCCTGTTACGGGTTGGGGGCTATAAATAGAGGTCGTGGCTGAGGTCTAGACTTGAGATATCTCATTATTTTTGCCCCACACCTCGTGTTCATGTGTGAGCTTCTCCCCATGGCCTCTTCTCCTCCCATGGCCTCCACACCTAGGGTTAGGATTTGAGAGAGAGAGAGGAGAGGAGAGGGAAGGTAAGCAAAGGATACCCCTTGTTCCCCCGATGGTTTGGTTTGGTTTTTCCGAGGAATTTGGCGTGGGCTTTGGGGTCTCCCGGTTGGTTTCTCGTGTGTGCTCTTTGGGTCTCACTTGCTGGTGTTGAGTCCTCATCTTATCATCCCCGAGCTTCTCTTCGTCCGTGAACCGCTTCAGCAACAACCATACAAGTCTTCACCAACGAAACCCTCGCCACGGGCAGGGGCACCCGGTGTGGGAACTGGGTGCTTCCACTTCGCCGGAGACGAAGTCCGAGGGAAGCCGTGGTCGACGTCAACTCCGGGTGCATCTGTTGTGAACACTGTAGTCGGTTTGCACAGAATTTCGTGCAGTGTCGGAACGGCATCAAACACCCAGAACATTAGTCTTATGTACAACGAAGTGGATTGGGCATGTTCGTCGTGAAAAGTTCACCGTGATTTCGTCGGCCAGAGCTGGTGCATTAAATGCACCCCCGGGACTCGGTTTGCAACAATTTTTGTGCATTGACGGAACGGCTTAAAACACCCTGATCATGAGTCTTACTTACAGCGCGGAGCATTGGGCATGTTCTTCGTGAAAACATCATCGTGTTTTCGGCGGCTAGAACTGGTGCATTAAATGCACTCCCGGGACTCGGTTCGCACCAATTTTCGTGCAGCGACGAATCGGTTTGAAACAACCCAAAACATTGGTCTTGCATGCAAAGAGGAGGATTGGGCACGTTCGTCGCAAAAAACTTCGTCGTGATTTCGGCGGCCAGAACTGGTGCATTAAATGCATCCCCAGGACTCGGTTTGCAAAAATTTTCGTGCAGGGTCGGATCGGTTTGAAACAACCCAGCACTTATGTCTTGCGAGCAACAAGGAGGATAGGGCACGTTCGTCGCAAAAAAAACTACATCGTGGTTTTGGCGGCCAGAACTGGTGCATTAAATGCATCCCGGGACTCGCTTTGCACCAATTTTCGTGCAGTGTCGGATCGGTTTGAAAAAACTCAGAACTTAAGTCTTGCGTGCAACGAGGAGGACTGGGCACGTTCGTCGCGAAAAACTCCACCGTGAGCATGTTCGTCGCGGAAACTTCACCATGGTTTCGGCGGCTAGAACTGGTGCATTAAACGCACCCCCGGGACTCGGTTTGCAACAATATCCGTGCCTAAACGAAACTGCTTGAAACATCCAGAACATGAGTCTTACATACAGCGCGGAGGACTGGGCACGTCGCGTAAAACTTCACCGTGATTTCGGCGGCCAGAACTGGTGCATTAAATGCACCACGGCACTCGGTTTGCACCAATTTTCGTGCAGTGACAGATCGGTTTGAAAAAACCCAAAAGTTAAGTCTTGCGTGCAACGAGAAGGATTGGGCACGTTCGCCGCGAAAAGCTCCACCGTGATCTCAGCGGCGAGAACTGTTGCATTAAATGCACACCCGGGACTCGGTTTGCACTAATTTTGTGCAGTGACGGATCGGATTGAAACAACTCAAAACTTAATGTCTTGCGTGCAACGAGGAGGATTGGGCACGATCGTCGTGAAAAACTCCACCGTGATTTCGGGCGCCAAAACTGGTGCATCTGTTGTAAACACTGTAGACGGTTTGCACATAATTTCGTGCAATGTCGGAACGGCTTCAAACACCCAGAACGTGAGTCTTATGTACAACGAGGAGGATTGGGCATGTTCGTCGTGAAAAGTTCACCGTGATTTCGTCGGCCAGAGCTGGTGCATTAAATGCACCACCGGGACTCGGTTTGCAACAATTTTTGTGCGCTGACGGAACGGCTTAAAACACCCAGAACATGAGTCTACTTACAACGCGGAGGATTGGGCATGTTCTTCGTGAAAACTTGACCGTGTTTTCGGGGGCCAGAACTGGTGCATTAAATGCACTCCCGGGACTCGGTTCGCACCAATTTTCGTGCAGCGACGAATCGGTTTGAAACAACCCAAAACATTGGTCTTGCATGCCAAGAGGAGGATTGGGCACGTTCGTCGTAAAAACTCAGAACTTAAGTCCGGCGGCCAGAACTGGTGCATTAAATGCATCCCCGGGACTCGGTTCGCACCAATTTTCATGCAGTGACGAATCGGTTTGAAACAACCCAAAACATTAGTCTTGCATGCAAAGAGGAGGATTGGGCACGTTCGTCGCAAAAAACTTCGTCGTGATTTCGGCGGCCAGAACTGGTGCATTAAATGCATCCCCGGGACTCGGTGTGCATAACTTTTCGTCCAGGGTCGGATCGGTTTGAAACAACCCAGCACTTATGTCTTGCGAGCAACAAGGAGGATAGGGCACGTTCGTCGCAAAAAACGACCTCGTGGTTTTGGCGGCCAGAACTGGTGCATTAAATGCACTCCCGGGACTCGGTTCGCACCAATTTTCGTGCAGCGACGAATCGGTTTGAAACAACCCAAAACATTAGTCCTGCATTCGGTTTGAAACACACAAAACATGAGTCTTACGTGCAACAAGGAGGACTGGGCACGTTCGTCGCGAAAAACTTAAACGTGTTTTCGGCTGCCAGAACTGGTGCATTTATTGCAAATCAGGACTCGGTGTGCACCAATTTGGGTATAGTGACGGATCGGTTTGAAATACCCAAAACAAGAGTCTGACGTGCAACGAGGATTGGGTACGTTCGTCGCGAAAAACTCCACCGTGAGCATGCTCGTCGCGGATTAATTGCACCCGCAGGACTCGATTCGCACCAATTTTGGTACAGTGACAGATCGGTTTGAGAAATCCAAAACATGAGTCTGACAAATGCGCACATTCTCGCGTAAAAACTCCACCGGGATTTCGGCCGCCAGAACTGATGCATTAAGTGCACCCACAGGACTCGATTTGCACCAATTTTCGTACAGTAACGGTTTGGTTTGAAACCCCCAAAACATAAGTCTTACGTGCAACATGGAGGATTGGGCACGTTCGTAGCGAAAAACTCTAACGTGATTTCAGCCGCCAGAAGTGGTGTATTAATTGCACCCCGAGACTCGATTTGCACCAATTTTCGTGCAGTCACAGATCGGTTTGTGATTCGACCATGTTTCGCATCGATATGACCAGGATTATTTCTACTACAATGCTTTCATCTACATGGCTTCACCAATCTCCACCTTTGTCACGACGATCACAAAGTTGGCCGCTGCCTCGGCTTCTGGACATGGCACCATCACATGCAGCAACAAGGCATCCGCCTTGGCCGCCTCCCATACGTGACGGCATATTCAAGGCGTATCTCCATATCCACAATGTCTACAACTCTTGCATATCGCCATCATCGCGCAGCCAGCATTCAAACGGATGCCCAGGCCGCATACAAACTCCGTTTTGGACGTTTTTGGTGTCCACGGAGAAGCCCACGACGAGATCTTTCCAACGGATCCAGTCTCACCTTAAAATTCGTCCGGAGTCAACGGGAATCAGCAAAACAATCCGAGACACTTTTTCAGTCCGAACCGAAGTGGGCCTCAAGCCTTGTAACAGAGTTGTACTCAGTTTCTCCCCACCTTGGCCGACCTCCAGCACCCTCTTTCTCATAAATAGGCAGCTGTACCCTCTTCTAAGATTTGGGTTTTGTTTTGTTATGTTTTAGCCTTTGCTACATACTGGTATTCGCGCGTCGGTTAAACCGCCTGTTTTATCGTTACAGAACCCCACTATTTTGTGATACTTTCAGATTTGATCTTAATATATAATTTGCCAATTGAGTTGGTTGTTAATCTTGTTCTTGCTAGTTCTTCGATCGCTTGCAGGATCAAGGACCTTCGTGGTCAGGTTGACCGCGCTCCGGCGAGGTCAATAACCATCTGGAGTTGGTGTACCGGTCGCTAAGGCGCAACGTCCTGGACGGTTGTAGTCGGGCCGCCAACATCTACTCCTACCAGATCGTAGTTATCCACCTCTCATCGAAAGATCGGGACCCCTGCCCCTATCATTTTGGTATCAATATTGTTGCTTATGCTTTGTCTAGAAGATGTGCTTTGATTACTCAATTAGAAAATAAAGTGCTTGGTCTTAAGTCTATAAAAACACTTTATTCTAATGATTCTGATTTTAAGGATGTGTTTTCTAGGTGTGTTGAAGGGAAAGGTTCGGATAAGTTTTATATGCATGATGGATTTTTGTTCCGTGCTAATAAGTTATGCATTCCAGCTTGTTCTGTACGTAGATATGCTCTCCGATCATTTCTTTTGGCCTCACATGAGACGTGATGTCCAGCGCCACATCGAAAGATTCACAACATGTTTGAAAGCTGAGTCTCGCCTCAATGCTCATGATTTATATATTCCGTTACCTATTCCTAGCATACCGTGGGAAGACATTTCTATGGATTTTGTTCTTGGATTACCCCGAACTCGGAAGGGGAGGGACTCTATATTTGTTGTAGTTGATAGATTTTCGAAGATGGCCCACTTTATTCCATGTCATAAGACCGACGGTGCTTCACATGTTGCTGATTTTTTTTCAGGGAGGTTGTTCGTTTACATGGCGTACCCAAGACAGTTGTTTCTGACCGTGATATGAAATTTTTTAGCTACTTTTGGAAGATATTGTGGTGTAAAATGGGCACCAAGTTACTGTTTTCGACTTCATACCACCCACAAACTGATGGTCATACCGAGGTTGTGAATCGTACATTATCAACAATTCTACGAGCTGTCTTGAAAAAGAATTTAAAGATGTGGGAGGATTGCCTTCCACATGTTTAGTTCGCTTATAATAGGGCAGTACACTCAACCACTAATTTCTGTCCTTTTGAAATTGTTTATGGGTTTAAACCACATACTCCTATGGATCTTTTGCCTTTACCCGTACAGCATACACTGAATTTGGATGCTGCAAAGCGATCAGATTTGATTAAGAAATTGCATGAAGAAACAAGGAAGAATATTGAGAAGAAAGCCATTCAATATCCAAAACAGGCTAACAAGGGCCGCAAATAGGTTACATTCAAACCAGGTAACCTTGTGTGGCTTCATCTACGTAAGGAGCGATTTCCTCAAAAGCGCAAGAATAAGTTATCACCAAGATGAGATGGTCCGTTTAAAGTACCCGAGAAGATCAATGATAATGCATATAAGATTGAGTTACCCTCTGACTACACGGACGTCAGTTCAACTTTCAATGTCAAAGACTTGACTCCTTTCTTTGGAGAACTTGAGTCGAGGACGACTCCTTTTTAAGAGGGGGAGGCTAATGAGGACATGCCTGGTACAGATGCATTATCTGATAAGAATGCTAGTGACATTGTTGGTCCCATTACTAGAAGCAGGTCTAAGCAACTAGAGAAGGAAATGCAAGCCCAGGTGAACACTAACCTTGTTTTATCTAATCCTGATATTTCAGAAAATATTGTGCTTTCATCTGCTTGTTTTATTATTCTCAGAAAAGATGGTTTTCATGAAGATATCTAGCATGACATGGCAGTGGTCCAGCACTAAAGAATTACCAAAGAAAAGACACTTATTTGGGGCCGCATTTTTAATGGAGAAGGAGATAAACCACCACAGCCATTGAAGACAACGCAGCATTGAAATATCAGTTACTTGGAGCTAATAATGGGAATAAACAGCTGTCACATCTCCTAATATTCTTGATGACCACTACCTGCATGCATCCACGTCCAGGGCATGCATTTCAGTTAGCAATTAGACCATCACTATAAATAGCTATGCTTAGGAAGCATGAGGGACTTTTTAGCTTTCCAGTTTTCAGAACACATATGTAATAATCTGAGTCTTGTTGAGTCTTGAGGGACTTACAACCTTTGTTCTTTCGATTCCTGAGGGAGTTGTAGAACGCCGAACTGCGGTTCATCCCGTTCGTGCCTTCACGTCTATACGGCGTGATTGCGTGGGCTGGCTTCTTCAGTACGTGGAAGGGCGATTGTCTCGATAGTTCGTCGCGTGTGCAATATCTCGTGGTTCACTACCTCTTCGTCAGGTCACGTGGTGACAATTATCTCAAGAATCTTCATCCACTGTAAAGATCGGGCCACAAAACGTGTTCACGTGTATTTCTGTTTGCACGTATACATCAAAATGCACCCCTGGACGTATTTATAATTGCACCTCATTGCAACACTATCGCGTGGTGTCCGAACGGTTTGAAACACCCAATACATCAGTCTTTTGTACAATGAGGGTTCGTTGTGAAAAACTCCAGCGTGATTTCGGTCGACAAAACTGTTCCATCAATTGTAACCACTGGCGTCGGTTTGCACAGATTGTTGTGCAGTGACGGAACGGCTCGATACACCCAGAACATGAGTCTTACTTACAACGAGGAGGATTGGTCATGTTCGTCGTGAAAAACTTCACCGCGATTTCGTTGGCCAGAACTGGTGCATTAAAAGCACCCCGGGACTCGGTTTGTAACATTTTCATGTAGTGTTGGAACGGTCTGAAACACACAATACATGATTCTCATGTACAACGAGGAGGATTCGTCACATTCGTCGCGAAAAACTCTGTCGTGGTTTCGGGTGCCCAAACTGGTGCATCAATTGTAACGACTAGCGTCGGTTTGCACAGATTTCCGTGCAGTGACGGAACGGCTTCGAACACCCAAAACATGAGTCCTACATACAACGAGGATGATTGGGATTGTTCGGCGTGAAAAACTTCACCGTGATTTCGGCGGCCAGAATTGTTGCATTAAATACACTCCTGGGACTCGGTTTGCACCAATTTTCGTGCATTAATGGAACGGCTTGAAACACCCAGAACATGAGTCTTACATACATCATGGAGGATTGGGCTTGTTCGTCGCGAAAAACATCACCGTGATTTCAGCGGTAAGAACTAATGCATTAAGTGCACCCTTGGGACTCGGTTTGCAACACTTTCGTGTAGTGTCGGACCGGTTTGAAACACCCAGAACATGATGAGTCTTCAATACAACGAGGAGGATTGGTCATGTTCGTCGCAAAAAACTTCACCGTGATATCGGTGCTCAGAACTGGTGCATTAAATGCACCCCTGGGACTTGGTTTGCAGCACTTTCGTGCAGTGGCGGAACGGCTTCAAACACCCAGAACATGAGTCTTACAACGAGGACGATTGGCCATATTCATCGTGAAAAACTTCACCGTGATTTCGATGGCCAGAACTAGTGCATTAAATGCACCTCTCGACTTGGTTTGAAACACTTTCATGTAGTGTCGGAACAGTTCGAATCACCCAATACATGAGTCTTATGCACAACGAGGATGATTGGTCACATTCGTCGTGAAAAACTCCACCGAGATTTCGGCCGCCAAAACTGGTCCATCAATTGTAACCACTGGCGTCGGTTTGCATAGATTTTCGTGCGGTGACGGAACGGTTTGAAACACCCAAACATGAGTCTTACGTACAACGAGGAGGATTGGTCATGTTCATCGCGAAAAACTTCACCGTGATATCGGTGCCCAGAACTGTTGCAATAAATGGACCCCTGGGACTTGGTTTGCAACACTTTCGAGCTGTGGCGGAACGGCTTGAAACACCCAGAACATGAGTCTTATGTACAACGAGTAGGATTGGCCAAATTCGTCATGAAAATTTCACCATGATTTCGGTGGCCTGAACTGGTGCATTAAATGTACCCCTGGACTCGGTTTGCAACACTTTAGTGTAGTGTCGGAATGGTTCGATACACCCAAGACATGTGTCTTATGTAGAACGAGGAGGATTGGTCACATTCGTCGTGAAAAACTCCACCGTGATTTCGGTCGCCAAAACTGGTCCATCAATGTAACCACTGGCGTCGGTTTGCACAGATTTCTGAGCAGTGATGAAACGGCTTGAAACACCTAGAAAATTAGTCTTACATACAACGAGGAGAATTGGTCATGTTCGTTGCGAAAAACGTCCCCGTGATTTCGGTCGCCAGAACTGGTGCATTAAATGCACTCCCGGGTCTTGGTTTGCAACAGTTTTGTGTAGTGTTGGAACATTTTGAAACACACAATACATGATTCTTATGTACAACGAGGAGGTGTTAGTCACATTCGTCACGAAAAACTCCACCGTGGTTTTGGGCGCCCAAACTGGTGCATCAATTGTAACCAATGGCGTCGTTTGCATAGATTTCCATGCAGTGATGGGAACGGCCTGAAACACCTAGAACATGAGTCTTACGTACAACGAGAAGAATCTCCCAAAATTGTGGTATGCGGATTGGATTAGTTTTGGGCCCATCAATCCCCTTTTTATCCGGATTGGATTCTGGGTCATTCTACGCGATCTCCTTGATTCCAGGAGAGTCATCGTGATCCCCCAAAAATAGTGGTGTGGATGGACACCACGATGCTCTACTCACGGAGGTTTTGAAAAAAAATTAGTTTTGACCCCTTAATCTCCTCTTTATCCGGATTGACTTCTGGGTCGTTCTACCCGATCTCCTTGATTTCGGAAGAGTCGTCATGATCCGAGGGGCAACCTCCCACAATTGGGGTGTGGATCGACACCACGATGCTCCTCGCAGGCGGATTTTTAAAGAAAATTAGTTTTGCGCCCATTAATCTCCTCTTTATACGGAATAGATTTCGAGTCGTTCTACTCGATCTCCTTAACTTTGGGAGATTCGTCCTGATCTGACGGGCAACCCCGTGCAATAATGGTGTTTATTTACCGCACGAACATCCTTGCAAGCCGATTTTTAAGAAAATTAAATCTGGTCTCCTTAATCCCATCTGTTTTTTTTGGATTTGCTTCTGAGTCGTGCTACGCGATCTCCTTGATGCCGGGAGAGTCGTCGTGATCCGAGGGGCAACCCCCTAGAATGGTGGTATAGATGGACACCGCGATGCTCCACGCAAGCCGGTTTTAGAGAACATTTGTTTTGGGCCCCATAATCCCTTATTCATCCGGATTGGCTTCTGAGTCGTTCCACGCGATCTCCTTGATTCCTGGAGAGTCAATTTGATACGAGTGGCAACCCCCAAAAATTGTGGTATGCTTGGACACCGCGATGCTCCATGCAAGCCGTTTTTTAAGAAAATTTGTTTTGGGCCCGTCATTTCCCTCTTTGTCCGGATTGGATTCTGAGTCGTTCTACGCGATCTCCTCATTCCGGGAGAGTCGTCGTGATCCCCAAAATTTGTGGTGTGGATAGACACCACGATGCTCCACTCACGGAGGTTTTGAAAGAAAATTAGTTTTGAGCCCCTTAATCCCCTCTTCATCCGGATTGTTGTACCCGATCTCCTTGATTCCGGTAGAGTCGTCGTGATCCGAGGGGCAACCCCCCACAATTGGGGTGTGGATCGACACCAAGATGCTCCACGCAGGGAGATTTTTAAAGAAAATTAGTTTTGCGCCCATTAATCTCCTCTTTATTCGGAATAGATTCCGAGTCGTTCTACTCAATCTCCTTAACTTTGGGAGATTCGTCGTGATCTGACGGCCAACCCCGCGCAATAATGGTGTTCATTTACCGCTCGAACATCCATGCAAGCCGATTTTAAAGAAAATTAATTTTGGTCTCCTTAATCCCATCTCTCTTTTTTTGGATTTGCTTCTGAGTCATTCTACGTGATCTCCTTGATGCCGGGAGAGTCGTCGTGATCCGAGGGGCAACCCCCTAGAATGGTGGTGTAGATGGACACCGCGATGCTCCACGCAAGCCGGTTTTTAAAGAACATTTGTTTTGGGCCCCATTCCCCTCTTTATCCGGACTAGATTCTGAGTCGTTCTACGCGACGTCCTAGATTTCGGGAGAGTCGTCATGATCCGAGGGGCAATTCCCCATAATGGTGGTTCTTTACTGCAAAGATGAGGATTGGGGACGTTCGTCGCGACAAACTCCACCGTGATTTCGGCCGTCACAACTGGTGCAATAAATGCACCCCAGGGACTCGGTTTGCTTCAATTTTCGAGCAGTGACGGAACGGTATGAAAGACCCCAAACATGAGTCTTCCGTGCAACGAGGATGATTGGGCACATTAGTCGCGAAAAATACAACCGTGATTGCGGCCGCCAGAACTGGCGCATTAATTGTACATAGGGACTCGGTTTGGACCAATTTTCGAGCAGTGACGGAGCGGTTTGAAACTCCCCAAACATAAGTCTTTACTGCAAAGATGAGGATTGGGGATGTTCGTCGCGACAAACTCCACCGTGATTTCGGCCGCCAGAACTGGTGCATTAATTGCACCCTAGGGAGTCGGTTTGCTTCAATTTTTGAGCAGTGACGGAACGGTCTGAAACTCCCCAAACATAAGTCTTACACGCAAAGATGAGGATTGGGCACGTTCGTCGCAAAAAACTCCGGCGTCATTTCGGCCGTCAGAACTGGTGCATTAATTGCCCCCAAGGGACTAGGTTTGCACCAATTTTCGAGCAGTGATGGAACGGTTTGAAAAACCCCAAACATGAGTCTTTGGTGCAACGAGGAGGAATAGGCACGTCCATCACGAAAAACTCCACCCTGATTTCGGCCGCCTGAACTGTTGCATTAATTGCACCCCAGGGACTTGGTTTGCACCAATTTTTGAGCAGTAACGGAACGGTCTGAAAATCCCCAAACATAAGTCTTACATGTAAAGATGAGGATTGGGCACGTTCGTCGCGAAAAACTCCACCGTGATTTTGGCGTCCCAAACTAGTGCATTAATTGCACCCAAGGGACTGTTTGCACCAATTTTCGAGCAGTAAGGGAACGGTCTGAAACTACCCAAACATAAGTCTTTACTGCAAAGATGAGGATTGGGGACGTTCGTCGCGACAAACTCCACCGTAATTTCGGCCGCCAGAACTGGTGCATTAATTGCACCCTAAGGAGTCGGTTTGCTTCAATTTTTGAGCAGTGACGGAACGGTCTGAAACTCCCCAAACATAAGTCTTACACGCAAAGATGAGGATTGGGCACGTTCATCGCAAAAAACTCCGGCGTCATTTCGGCCGTCAGAACTGGTGCATTAATTGCCCCTCAGGGACTAGGTTTGCACCAATTTTCGAGCAGTGACGGAGCTGTTTGAAACTCCCCAAACATAAGTCTTCTGAACGGTCAAAAACTACCCAAACATAAGTCTTACATGCAAAGATGAAGATTGGCCACGTTCGTCGTGAAAAACTCCATCGTGATTTCGGGCGCTGATGCACTAATTGGACCAAGGGACTCAGTTTGGACCAATTTTCGAGCTGTGACGGAACGGTCTTAAACTACCCAAACAGAAGTCTTTCATGCAAAGATGAAGATTGCCCACGTTTGTCGCGAAAAACACCTACATGATTTAGGCCGCCAAAACTGGTGCACTAATTGCAACCTTACAAGCAAAGATTAGTATTGGGCACGTTCGTCGCGAAAGACTCCACCGTAATTTCTGCCGCCAGAACTGGTGCATTAATTGCACCCCAGGGACTCGGTTTGCACCAATTTTCGAGCAGTGACGTAGCGGTCTGAAACTCCCCAAACATAAGTCTTACATGAAAAGATTAGGATTGGCCACGTTCGTCGTGAAAAACGGTATCGTGATTTCGGCCGCCGAAACTGGTGCATTAATTGCAACCTCGGACTCCGCTTGCACCAATTTTCGAGCAGTGACGGAACGGTCTGAAACTCCCCGACCATAAGTCTTACATGCAAAGATGAGGATAGGGCACGTTCGTCGTGAAAAACTCAATCGTGATTTCGGCCGCCAAAACTGCTGCATTGCAACTTGGGACAAAGTATGTTCCAATTTTCGAGTAGTGACGTAGCAGTCTGAAACTCCCCGAACATAAGTCTTACATGCAAAGATGAGGATTGGGCATGTTCGTCGGGAAAAACTCGACCGTGATTTCGGCCGCCAAAACTGATGCATTAATTGCACCAAGGGACTCAGTTTGCACCAATTTTCGGGCTGTGACGGAACGGTCTGAAACTACCCAAACATAATTCTTGCATGCAAAGATGATGATTGCCCACGTTCGTCGCGAAAAACTCCACCGTCATTTCTGCCGCCAGAACTGGTGCATTAACTGCACCCAGGAACTCTGTTTGCGCCCATTTTCGAGCAGTGACGAAACGGTCCGAAACACCCCGAACATAAGTCTTACATGCAAAGATGAAGACTCCTCATGTTCGTGGCCAAAAACTCCACCGTCATTTCGGTCACTAGAACTGGTGCATTAATTGCACCAAGGATTCAGTTTGCACCAATTTTCGAGCTGTGACAGAGCGGTCTGAAACTCCCCAAACATAAGTCTTACATGCAAGGATTAGGATTGGGCACGTTCGTCGTGAAAAACTGTATCTTGATTTCGGCCGCCGAAACTGGTGCATTAATTGCAACCTCGGACTCAGCTTGCACCAATTATCGAGCAGTGACGGAACGGTCTGAAACTCCCCAACCATAAGTCTTACATGCAAAGATGAGGATTGGGCACGTTCGTCGTGAAAAACTCATTCGTGATTTTGGCCGCCAAAAATGGTGCGTTAATTGCAACCTGGGAGAAAGTTTGCTCCAATTTTCGAGCAGTGACGTAGCAGTCTGAAACTCCCCGAACATAATTCTTACATGGAAAGATGATGATTGCCCACGTTCGTCGCGAAAAACTCCACCGTGATTTCGGCCGCCAGAACTGGTGCATTAATTGCACCCCAGGGACTCGGTTTGCACCAATTTTCGAGCAGTGACGGAACGGTCTGAAACTCCCCAAACATAAGTCTTACATGCAAAGATGAGGATTGGGCACGTTCGTCGCGAAAAACTCCACCGTGATTTCGGCCGCCAGAACTGGTGCATTAATTGCACCCCAGGGACTCGGTTTGCACCAATTTTCGAGCAGTGACGGAACGTTCTGAAACTCCCCGAACATAAGACTTACATGCAAAGATGAGGATTGTGTACATTCGACGCCAAAAGCTCCAACGTGATTTCGGCCGCCAGAACTAATGCATTAATTGCCCCCCAGGGACTCGGTTTCCATCAACTTTCGAGCAGTGACGAAACGGTCCGAAACACCCCGAACATAAGTTTTACATGCAAAGATGAAGACTGCTCACGTTCGTGGCGAAAAACTCCGACGTGATTTCGGCCGCCAGAACTGCTGCATTAATTGCACCCCAGGGACTCGGTTTGCATCAATTTTCGAGCAGTGACGGAACGGTCTGAAACTCCCCAAACATAAGTCTTACGTGCAAAGATGAGGATTGGGCACGTTCGTCGCGAAAAACTCCACCGTGATTTCGGCCGCCAGAACTGGTGCATTAATTGCACCCCAGGGACTCGGTTTGCACCAATTTTCGAGCAGTGACGGAACGGTCTGAAACTCCCCGACCATAAGTCTCGTCGTGAAAAACTCATTCGTGATTTCGGCCGGCAAAACTGGTGCGTTAATTGCAACCTGGGACAAAGTTTGCTCCAATTTTCGAGCAGTGACGTAACAGTCTGAAACTCCCCGAACATAAGTCTTACATGCAAAGATGAGGATTGGGCACGTTCGTCGCGAAAAACTCCACCGTGATTTTGGCCGCCAGAACTGGTGCTTTAATTGCACCCCAGGGACTCGGTTTGCACCAATTTTTGAGCAGTGACAGAGCGGTCCGAAACTGCCCAATCATAAGTCTTACATGCAAAGATTTGGATTGGGCACGTTCGTCGTGAAAAACTGTATCGCGATTTCGGCCGCCGAAACTGGTGCGGTAATTGCAACCTGGGACTCCGTTTGCACCAATTTTCGAGCAGTGACGGAACGGTCTGAAACTCCCCAAACATAAGTCTTACATGCAAAGATGAGGATTGGGCACGTTCGTCGTGAAAAACTCCTTCGTGATTTCGGCCGTCAAAACTGGTGCATTAATTGCAACCTGGGACAAAGTTTGCTCCAATTTTCGAGCAGTGACGTAACAGTCTGAAACTCCCCGAACATAAGTCTTAAATGCAAAGATAAGGATTGGGCATGTTTGTCGTGAAAAATTCCACCGTGATTTCGGCCGCCAAAACTGATGCATTAATTGCACCAAGGGACTCAGTTTGCACCAATTTTCGTGCTGTGACGGAACGGTCCGAAACTACCCGAACATAAGTCTTACATGCAAAGATGAGGATTGGGCACGTTCGTCGTGAAAAACTCCTTCGTGATTTCGGCCGTCAAAACTGGTGCATTAATTGCAACCTGGGACAAAGTTTGCTCCAATTTTCGAGCAGTGACGTAACAGTCTGAAAC
Organism: Raddia distichophylla; assembly: GCA_005191435.1. Taxonomy (NCBI): domain Eukaryota; kingdom Viridiplantae; phylum Streptophyta; class Magnoliopsida; order Poales; family Poaceae; genus Raddia; species Raddia distichophylla. Next base: position 1,808,327 of record SPJY01003267.1, read on the forward strand.
TCCCCGAACATAAGTCTTAAATGCAAAGATAAGGATTGGGCATGTTTGTCGTGAAAAATTCCACCGTGATTTCGGCCGCCAAAACTGATGCATTAATTGCACCAAGGGACTCAGTTTGCACCAATTTTCGTGCTGTGACGGAACGGTCTGAAACTACCCAAACATAAGTCTTACTTGCAAAGATGAAGATTGCCCACGTTCGTCGAGAAAAACTCCGACGTGATTTCGGTCGCTAGAACCGCTGCATTAATTGCAGCCCGGGGACTTGGTTTGCACTAATTTTCGAGTAGTGACGGAACGGTCTGAAACTCCCGAACATAAGTCTTACATGCAAAGATGAGGATTGCGCACAATCGTCGCGAAAAACTACAACGTAATTTCTGCCGCCTGAACTGGGGCATTAATTGCACCCAGGAACTCTGTTTGCGCCCATTTTCGAGCAGTGACGAAACGGTCCGAAACACCCCGAACATAAGTCTTACATGCAAAGATGAAGATTGCCCACGTTCGTCGCGAAAAACTCCACCGTCTTTTCGGTAGCTAGAACTGGTGCATTAAATGCACCAAGGGACTCGGTTTGCCCCAGTTTTCGAGCAGTGACAGAACGGTCTGAAACTCCCCAAACATAAGTCTTACATGCAACGATGAGGATTGGGCACGTTTGTCGTGAAAAACTCCTTCGTGATTTGGGCCGCCAAAACTGGTGCATTAATTTCAACGTGGGATAAAGTTTGTTCCAATTTTCGAGCAGTGTCGTAACAGTCTGAAACTCCCCGAACATAAGTCTTACATGCAAAGATGAGGATTGGGCAAGTTCGTCGTGAAAAACTCCACCATGATTTCGGCCGCCAAAACTGATGCATTAATTGCACCAAGGGACTCAGTTTGCACCAATTTTCGAGCAGTGACGGAACGGTCTGAAACTACCCAAACATAAGTCTTATATGCAAAGATGAAGATTGGGCACGTTCGTCATGAAAAATTGCACCATGATTTCGGCCGCAACAACAGGTGCATTAATTGCAACCCGGGACTCAGTTTGCCCCAATTTTCGAGCAGTGACGGAACGGCCTGAAACTCCCCGAACATAAGTCTTCCATGCAAAGATGAGGATTGGGCACGTTCGTCGTGAAGAACTGCACCGTGATTTCCGCCGCCACAACTGGTGCATTAATTGCAGCCTGGGACTCAGTTTGCACCAATTTTCGAGCAGAGACGGAACGGCCTGAAACTCCCCGAACATAAGTCTTACATGCAAAGATGAAGATTGCCCACGTTCGTCGCGAAAAATAACTACTGGCGTCGGTTTGCATAGATTTCCATGCATTGATGGAACGGCTTGAAACACGCAGAACATGAGTGTTACGTACAACGAGGAGGATTGGGCATGCTCGTCGCGAAAAACTTCACCGTGATTTCGGCGGGCAGAACTGGTGCATTAAATGCACCCCCGGGACTCGGTTTGGAACACTTTCGTGTAGTGTCGGAACGGTTCGAAACACCCAATACATGAGTCTTGTGTACAATGAGGAGGATTGGTTACATTCGTCGCGAAAAACTCCACCGTGATTTCGGCTCCAAAACTGGTCCATCAATTGCAACTATTGGTGTCGGTTTCCATAGATTTACGTGCAGTGCCGGAACGGCTTAAAACACCCAGAACATGAGTCTTACTTACAACAAGGAGGATGGGTTATGCTCGCCACGAAAAACTTCCCGGTGATTTTGGTGGCCAGAACTGGTGCATATGGCACCCCGGGACTCGGTTTGCAAAACATTCGTGTAGTGTCAGAACGGTTTGAAACACCCAATACATGAGTCTTATGTACAACGAGGAGGATTGGTCACATTCATCGCGAAAAACTCCACCGTCCTTTCGACCGCCAAAACGGGTCCATCAATTGTAACTACTGGCGTCGTATTGCATAGATTTCCGTGCAGTGACGGAACGGCTTGAAACACTTAGAACATGAGTCTTACATACAACGAAGAGGATTGGGCATGCTCGCCGTGAAAAACGTCGCCGTGATTTCGGTGGCCAGAACTTGTGCATTAAATGCACCTCCGGGACACGGTTTGGAACACTTTCGTGTAGTGTTGGAACTATTCGAAACACCCAATACATGAGTCTTATGTACAACGAGGAGGATTGGTACATTCGTCGCGAAAAACTCCACCGTGATTTCGGCCGCCAAAACTGATGCATCAATTGTAACTACTGGCGTCGGTTTCCATAGATTTACGTGCAGTGTCGGAACGGCTTAAAACACCCAGAACATGACCCTTACTTACAACGAGGAGGATTGGGCATGATCGTCGTGAAGAACTTCACCATGATTTCGGTGGCCAGAACTTGTGCATTAAATGCACCCCCGGGACTCGGTTTGGAACACTTTCGTGTAGTGTCGGAACGGTTCGAAACACCCAATACATGAGTCTTATGTACAACGAGGAGGATTGGTTACATTCGTCGCGAAAAACTCCACCGTGATTTCGGCCGACAAAACTGGTCCATCAATTGTAACTACTGGCGTCGGTTTGCATAGAATTCCGTGCAGTGACGGAACGGCTTGAAACACCCAGAACATAAGTCTTACGTACAACGTGGAGGATTGGGCATGCTCGTCGCAAAAAACTTTACCGTGATTTCGGTGGCAGAACAGGTGCATTAAATGCACCCCTGGACTCAGTTTGGAACACTTTCGTGCAATGTCGGAACGGTTCGAAACACCCAATACATGAGTCTCATGTACAACGAGAAGGATAGATTACATTCGCCGCGAAAAACTCCAACGTGATTTCGGCTGCCAAAACTGGTCCATCAATTGTAACTACTAGCATCGGTTTCCATAGTTTTACGTGTAGTGTCGGAACGGCTTAAAACACCCAGAACATGGCTCTTACTTACAACAAGGAGGATTGGGCATGCTCGTCGTGAAAAACTTCACCGTGATTTCGGTGGCCAGAACTTATGCATTAAATGCACCCGCGGGACTCGGTTTCGAACACTTTCGTGTAGTGTCGGAACGGCTCTAAACACCCAATACATGAGCCTTATGTACAACGAGGAGGACTGGTTACATTCATCGCGAAAAACTCCACCATGATTTCGGCCGCCAAAACTGGTCCATCTATTGTAACTACTGGCGTCGTATTGCATAGCTTTCCGTGCAGTGACGGAACGGCTTGAAACATCCAGAACATGAGTCTTACATACAACGAGGAGGATTGGGCATGCTCGTCGTGAAAAACGTCGCCGTGATTTCGGTGGCCAGAACTTGTGCATTAAATGCACCCCTGGGACTCGCTTTGGAACACTTTCGTGTAGTGTCAGAACTGTTCGAAACACCCAATACATGAGTCTTATGTACAACGAGGTGGATTGGTACATTTGTCGCGAAAAACTTCACCGTGATTTCGGCCGCTAAAACTGGTGCATCAATTGTAACTACTGGCGTCGGTTTCCATAGATTTACGTGCAGTGTCGGAACGGCTTAAAACACCCAGAACATGACTCTTACTTACAACAAGGAGGATTGGGCATGCTCGTCGTGAAAAACTTCACCGTGATTTCGGTGGCCAGAACTTGTGCATTAAATCCACCCCGGGGACTCGGATTGGAACACTTTCGTGTAGTGTCGGAATGGTTCGAAACACCCAATACATGAGTCTTATGTTCAACGAGGAGGATTGGTTACATTTGTCGTGAAAAACTCCACCGTGATTTCAGCCGCCAAAACTAGCGCTTTAATTGCATCCAGGGACTCAGTTAGCACCAATTGTCTTAGAGGCAAAGATGAGGATTGGGCACGTCCGTCGCGAAAAACTCCGACGTTATTTCAGCCGCCAGAACTGCTGCATTAATTGCACCCCAGGTACTCGGTTTGCTTCAATTTTCCAGCAGTGACGGAACCGTCTGAAACTCCCCGAACATAAGTCTTACACGCAAAGATGAGGATTAGGCACATTCGTCGCGAAAAATCCACCGTAATTTCTGCCGCCAGGACTGGTGCATTAATTGCACCCAGGAACTCTGTCTGCGCCCATTTTCAAGCAGTGACGAAACAGTCCGAAACACCCCGAACATAAGTCTTACATGCAAAGATGAAGAATGCCCACGTTCTTCGCGAAAAACTCCACCTTCATTTCGGTCGCTAGAACTGGTGCGTAATAACTTCGTATGTGCACGCTTGATGTGCTGATCCTTTGTCTTGGGCTTGAAAGGCTGAGCTCCTAGATTTAGGCCCCTAGGTGATGACGGAGTCGTAGCGTGAAGTGTGGGCGAAGTAGACGATGCGGTCGGAGAGGAAGTAGACGAAGTAAAGGCAGCGGTCATATCCTTCATTATGATGTCCTCATCAGGTCTGAAACACCCCGAACATAAGTCTTACATGCAAAGATGAAGATTGCGCACGTTCGTCGCAAAAAACTGCACCATGATTTCGGCCGCTAGAACTAGTGCATTAATTGCACTCTACGGACTCGGTTTGTTTCAATTTTTGAGCAGTGACGGAACGGTTTGAACTCCCCGAACAAGTCTTACATGCAAAGATGAAGATTGAGCATGTTCGTCGTGAGAAACCCTACCGTGATTTCGACCGCCAAAACTAATGCATTAATTGCACCCAGGGACTCAGTTTGCACCAATTTTCGAGCAGTGACGGAACGGTCTGAAACTACCCAAACATAAGTCTTACGTGCAAAGATGAGGATTGCGCACGTTCGTCGCGAAAAACTCCACCGTGATTTCGGCCGCCAGAACTGGTGCATTAATTGCACCCCAGGGACTCGGTTTGCACCAATTTTCGAGCAGTGACGGAACGGTCTGAAACTCCCCAAACATAAGTCTTACGTGCAAAGATGAGGATTGCGCACGTTCGTCGCGAAAAACTCCACCGTGATTTCGGCCGCCAGAACTGGTGCATTAATTGCACCCCAGGGACTCGGTTTGCACCAATTTTCGAGCAGTGACGGAACAGTCTGAAACTCCCCGAACATAAGTCTTACATACAAAGATGAGGATTGGGCACGTTCGTCGTGAAAAACTCTGCCGTGATTTCGGCCGCCAAAACTGGTGCATTAATTGCACCAAGGGAATCAGTTTGCACCAATTTTCGAGCAGGGACGGAACGGTCTGAAACTACCCAAACATAAGTCTTATATGCAAAGATTAAGATTGCCCACGTTCGTCGCGAAAAACTTCGACGTGATTTCGGCCGCCAGAACTACTACATTAATTGCACCACAGGGACTTTGTTTGCACCAATTTTCGAGCACTGACGGAACGGTCTGAAACTCCCCGAACATAAGTCTTACATGCAAAGATGAGGATTGAGCATGTTCGTCGTGAATAACTCCACCGTGATTTCGGGTGCCAAAACTGGTGCATTAATTGCACCCAGGTACTCAGTTTGCACCAATTTTCGAGAAGTGACGGAACGGTCT
>SPJY01003267.1:1815834-1825862 GCA_005191435.1 Raddia distichophylla
CTCATGCAACGAGGAGGATTGGGCACGTTCGTCACGAAAAACTCCACCATGATTTCGGCCAGCAGAACTGGTGCTTTAATTGCACCCAGGGACTCGGTTTGCTTCAATTTTCGAGCAGTGACGGAACGGTGTGAAAGTCTTCAAACATATATGTCTTACGTGGAACGATAATGATTGGGCACGTTCGTCGCGAAAAACTCCACCGTGATTTCGGCCGTCAGAACTGGTGCTTTAATTGCACCCCAGGGACTCGGTTTGCACCAATTTTCGAGCAGTGACGGAACGATCTGAAACTCCATAAACATAAGTCTTAAATGCAAAGATGAGGATTGGGCATATGCCTATGGGGCTCCAGGGCTCTAAAATCGATGGTCAGCGTCCGGGCTCTGTAGATTCCGGGCCTTGGATTAGGCAAACGGATCTCAGCAGATGTCCCCGGAAATCTCATGAAATGAGCGTCCGACTCATCAACTCGAAGGATGTGGCCTTGGATGAAATGGTCCTTTCCTATTGTTTGGAATTGTGTGTCTAGAAAGGCCAATTCACAATTACCTTACAATCCCATACCCTCCGCAATGCGGGTGATTAGGGATGTGCAGTCAATATCCCCCTTTTGGCTAATCATCTCTACCCAGTGGACTACCATATTTGCGGTCGGATTGACGGGCCTTTTATTGACCATTGCAAACAGGTATTGCAACTCATCGAGGCGCACAGTGCGCATGTCTGACCTTGAATTAACTACCACACCCAGCCACCTATGCATGAACCTAAGAGTGGGGTTGTGAATATTGTTCATGCGGGGTTCGCTAGTGTTGCTATAACTTTTGCCAGAAATGGATTCTTAGAATTCATCGCGATCAAAGCCAGCTAACCTATCAGAAGTAACTCTACACAAGATGGAAAAGCCTAGATAACTAGTTAGGGTCTCTAAAGAGCAATCAAAGTCTTCATTAAAGAGCCTAAAATAGAATCTACTCCCACCATCTAAAATGCGTAAAGTGCTAAGAAATTCAAGGGTTAGAAGGCGCGAACCTTTTTCGACGATGGGCGCAAAATTTTCCCATCCAACGGCTTGGCGGAACGGTCTGAAACTCCCCGAACATAAGTCTTACATGCAAAGATGAGGATTGGGCACGTTCGTAGCGAAAAACTCCGACGTGATTTCGGCCGCCAGAACTGCCGCATTAATTGCACCCCAGGGACTCGGTTTCCATCAACTTTCGAGCACTGACGGAACGGTCTGAAAATCCCGCAACATAAGTCTTAGATGCAAAGATGAGGATTGGGCACGTTCGTAGCGAAAAACTCCGACGTGATTTCGGCCGCCAGAACTGCCGCATTAATTGCACCCCAGGGACTCGGTTTGCATCAATTTTCGAGCAGGGACGGAACGGTCTGAAACTCCCCGAACATAAGTCTTACATGCAAAGATGAGGATTGGGCACGTTCGTAGCGAAAAACTCCGACGTGATTTCGGCCGCCAGAACTGCCGCATTAATTGCACCCCAGGGACTCGGTTTGCATCAATTTTCGAGCAGGGACGGAACGGTCTGAAACTCCCCGAACATAAGTCTTACATGCAAAGATGAGGATTGGGCACGTTCGTCGTGAAAAACTGCACCGTGATTTCGGCCGCCAGAACTGGTGCATTACGCACCCAGGGACTCGGTTTCCATCAACTTTCGAGCACTGACGGAACGGTCTGAAAATCCCGCAACATAAGTCTTAGATGCAAAGATGAGGATTGGGCACGTTCGTAGCGAAAAACTCCGACGTGATTTCGGCCGCCAGAACTGCCGCATTAATTGCACCCCAGGGACTCGGTTTGCATCAATTTTCGAGCAGGGACGGAACGGTCTGAAACTCCCCGAACATAAGTCTTACATGCAAAGATGAGGATTGGGCACGTTCGTCGTGAAAAACTGCACCGTGATTTCGGCCGCCAGAACTGGTGCATTACGCACCCAGGGACTCGGTTTGCATCAATTTTCGAGCAGTGACGCAACGGTCTGAAACTGCCGCAACATAAGTCTTAGATGCAAAGATGAGGATTGGGTATGTTCTTAGCGAAAAACTCCGACGTGATTTCGGCCGCCAGAACTGCTGCATTAATTGCACCCCAGGGACTCGGTTTGCATCAATTTTCGAGCAGGGACGGAACGGTCTGAAACTCCCCGAACATAAGTCTTACATGCAAAGATGGCGAGTGGGTACGTTCGTAGCGAAAAATTGCACCTTGATTTCGGCCGCCAGAACAGGTGCATTAAGCACCCAGGGACTCGGTTTACATCAATTTTCGAGCAGGGACGGAACAGTCTGAAACTCCTGCAACATAAGTCTTAGATGCAAAGATGAGGATCGGGCACGTTCGTCGTGAAAAACTCAGACGTGATTTTGGCCGCCAGAACTGCCGCATTAATTGCACCCCAGGGACTCGGTTTGCAACAATTTTCAACATAAGTCTGAGATGCAAAGATGAGGATTGAGCACGTTCGTCGTGAAAAACTCCAACATGATTTCGACCAGCAAAACTGCTGCATTAATTGCACTCCAGGGACTCGGTATGCTTCAATTTTCTAGCAGTGACCGGTCTGAAACTCCTCGAACATAAATCTTACATGCGAAGATGAGGATTGGGCACGTTCGTCGCGAAAAACTCCACCGTGATTTTGGCCGCCAGAACTGCTGCATTAATTGCACCCCAGGGAGTCTGTTTGCTTCAATTTTCGAGCAGTGACGGAACGGTCTGAAACTCCCCGAACATAAGTCTGAGGTGCAAAGATGAGGATTGGGCACGTTCGTCGCTTAAAACTCCAACGTGATTTCGGCCGCTAGAACTGCTGCATTAATTGCACCCCACGGACTCGTCTGCTTCAATTTTCGAGCAGTGACGGAACGGTCTGAAACTCCCCGAACATAAGTCTTACATGCAAAGATGAGGATTGGGCACGTTCGTTGCGAGAAACTCCGCCGTGATTTTCGCCGCCAAAATTGGTGCATTAATTGCACCGCAGTAACTCGGTTTGCACCAATTTTCGTGCAGTGACGGAATGATCTGAAACACCCGAAACATAGGTCTTACAAGCAAAGATGAGGATATGACATGTTCGTTGCGAAAAAATCCACCGTGATTTCAGTCGCTAGAACTGGTGCATTAATTTCACCCAGGGACTCAGTTTGCACCAATTTTTGAGCAGTGACGGAACGGTCTGAAACTCCCCAAACATAAGTCTTAGATGCAAGGATGAGGATTGGGCACGTTCGTCGGGAAAAACTCCGACGTGATTTCGGCCGCCAGAACTGCTGCAGTAATTGCACCCCAGGGACTCGGTTTGCTTCAATTTTTGAGCAGTAACGAAACGGTTTGAAACACCCCGAACATAAGTCTTACATGCAAAGATGAAGATTGCGCACGTTCGTCGCGAAAAACTGCACCGAGAATTCGATCGATAGAACTGGTGCATTAATTGCAACCTAGGGACTCGGTTTGCTTCAATTTTCGAGCAGTGACGGAACGGTCTGAAACTCCCCGAACATAAGTCTTACATGCAAAGATGAGGATTTGGCACGTTCGTCGTGAAAAACTCCACCGTGATTTCGGCCGCCAAAACAGGTGCATTAATTGCACCCTTAGGCTCAGTTTGCAGCAATTTTCGAGTAGGGACGGAACGGTCTGAAACTCCCCAAACATAAGTCATAGATGCAAAGATGAGGATTGGGCACGTTCGTCGCAAAAAACTCCAACGTCATTTCGGCCGCCAGAACTGGTGCATTAATTACACCCCAGGGACACGGTTTGCTTCAATTTTTGAGCAGGGACGGAACGGTGTGAAACTCCCCAAACATAAGTCTTACATGCAAAGATGAGGATTGGGCATGTTCGTCGTGAAAACCTCCACCGTGATTTCGGCCGCCAAAACTGGTGCATTAATTGCACCTAGGGACTCATTTTGCACCAAGTTTCGAGCAGTGACGGAACGGTCTGAAACGGCCAAAACATAAATCTGAGATGCAAAGATGAGGATTGGGTACGTTCGTCGTGAAAAACTCCAACGTGATTTCGACCGCCAGAACTGCAGCATTAATTGCGCCCCAGGGACTCGGTCTGCTTCAATTTTCGAGCAGTGACGAAACGGTCTGATACTTCCTGAACATAAGTCTTACATGCAAAGATGAGGATTGGGCACGTTCGTCGCGAAAAACTCCACCGTGATTTTGGCCGCCAGAACAGGTGCATTAATTGCACCGCATGAACTCGGTTTGCACCAATTTTCGTGCAGTTACGAAATGATCTGAAACACCCCAAACATAAGTCTTACATGCAAAGAGGAGGATCAGGCACGTTCGTCGCGAAAAACTCCGCCGTGATTTCGGCCGCCAGAACTGGTGCATTAATTGCACCCAGGGACTTGGTTTGCACCAATTTTCGAGCAGTGACGGAACGGTCTGAAACTCCCCGAACATAAGTCTGACATGCAAGATTGGGCACATTCGTCGCGAAAAACTCCGACGTGATTTCTGCCGCCAGAACTGCTGCATTAATTACACCCCGGGACTCTGTTTGCTTCAATTTTCGAGCAGTGACAGAACGGTCTGAAACTCCCGAAGACAAGTCTTACATGCAAAGATGAGGATTGGGCACGTTCGTCGCGAAAAACTCCGACGTGATTTCGGCCGCCAGAACTAGTGCATTAATTGCACCACAGGAACTCGGTTTGCACCAATTTTCGTGCATTTACGGAACGATCTGAAACACCCCAAACATAAGTCTGGTTTGCAAAGATGAGGATAGGGCACGTTCGTCGCGAAAAAATCCACCGTGATTTCGGTCGCTAGACCTGGTGCATTAATTTTCGAGCAGTGGCGGAACGGTCTGAAACACCCCAAACATAAGTTTTAGATGCAAAGAGGAGGATTGGGCACGTTTGTTGCGAAAACCTCCGACGTGATTTCGGCCGCCAGAACTGCTACGTTAATTGCATCCTAGGGACTCGGTTTTCTTCAATTTTCAAGCAGTGACGGAACGGTCTGAAACTCCCCGAAGACAAGTCTTACATGCAAAGATGAGGATTGGGCACGTTCGTTGCGAAAAACTCCGCCGTGATTACTGCCGCTGGAACTGGTGCATTAATTGCAACCAGGGACTCTGTTTGCACCCATTTTCGAGCAGTGACGGAACGGTCTGAAACTCCCCGACATAAGTCTTACATGCAAAGATGACGATTGCGCACGTTCGTCGCAAAAAACTCCACCATGATTTCGGCCGCCAGAACTGGTGCATTAATTTTTGAGCAGTGACGGAACGGTCTGAAACTCTCCGAACATAAGTCTTAGATGCAAAGATGAGGATTGGGCATGTTCGTCGTGAAAAACTCCACCGTGATTTCGGCCGTCAAAACTGTTGCATTAATTGCACCCAGGGACACAGTTTGCACCAATTTTTAGCAGTGACGGAACGGTCTGAAACTCCCCAAACATGTCTTAGATGCAAAGATGAGGATTGGGCTTGTTCGTCGCGAAAAACTCCGACGTGATTTCGGCCGCCAGAACTGCTGCATTAATTGCACCCCAAGGACTTGGTTTGCCCAAATTTTCGGGCAGCGACGGAACGGTTTGAACTCCCCGAACATAAGTCTTAAATGCAAAGATGAGGATTGGGCACGTTCGTCGTGAAAAAATCCACCGTGATTTCGCCCGCCAAAACAGGTGCATTAAGTGCACCCTGGGAGTCAGTGTGCACCAATTTTCGAGCAGTGACGGAACGGTGGGCACGTTCATCGTGAAAAACTGCACCGTGTTTTCGGCCGCCTTAACGGTGCTTTAATTGCACCTCCGGGACTCGGTTTGCACCAATTTTCGAGCAGTGACGGAACGGTCTGAAAACCCCAATCATCAGTCATTTGTGCAACGATGAGGATTGGCCACGTTCGTCGCGAAAAACTCCACCGTGATTTCGGTCGCCAGAACTGGTGAATTAATTGCACCCCACGGACTCGGTTTGCACCGATTTTCGTGCAGTGACGGAACGGTCTGAAAAAATCCAACCATGATTCTTTCATGCAACGAGGAGGATTGGGCACGTTCGTCGCGAAAAAGTCCACCGTGATTTCGGCCGCCATAACTGCGGCGTAATAACTTCGTATAGCATACATTATACGAAGTTATACGATGAGGATTGGGCTTGTTCGTCGCGAAAAAGTCCATCGTGATTTCGTCCGCTAGAACTGGTGCTTTAATTGCACCCCAGGGACTCGGTTTGCACCAATTTTCGTGCAGTGACGGAATGGTCTTGAAACCACAAACATGAGTCTTTCATGCAACGAGGAGGATTGGGCACGTTCGTTGCGAAAAAGTCCACCGTGATTTCGGCCGCCAGAACAGGTGCTTCAATTGCACCCAGGGACTCGGTTTGCACCAATTTTCGTGCAGTGATGGAACGGTCTGAAAAACCCTAAACATGAGTCTTTCATGCAACGAGGAGGTTTGGGCACGTTTGTCACGAAAAACCCCACCGTGATTTCGGCCGCCAGAACTGGTGCATTAATTGCACTCAGGGACTTGGTTTGCTTCAATTTTCGAGCAGTGACGAAACGGTCTGAAACTCCCCAAACATAGGTCTTACAGGCAACGATGACGATTGGGCACGCTCGTCTCGAAAAACTCCACCGTGATTTCGGCCGGCCACCAGAACTGGTGCTTTAATTGCACCCCACGGACTCGGTTTGCATGAATTTTCGAGCAGTGACGGAACGGTCTGAAACTCCCCAAACATAAGTCTTATGTGCAACGAGATGGAACGGTCTGAAAAACCCTAAACATGAGTCTTTCATGCAACGAGGAGGTTTGGGCACGTTTGTCACGAAAAACCCCACCGTGATTTCGGCCGCCAGAACTGGTGCATTAATTGCACCCCAGGGACTAGGTTTGCTTCAATTTTCGAGCAGTGACGGAACGGTCTGAAACTCCCGAAACATAAGTCTTACGTGCAACCATGAGCACTGGGCACGGTCGTCGTGAGAAACTCCACCGAGATTTCGGCCGTCAGAACTGGTGCATTAATTGAACCCCAGTTACTTGGTTTGCTACAATTTCCGAGTAGTGACGAAAAGGATTGGTACTCCCCAAACATAAGTCTTACGTGCAACGATGAGGATTGGGCACGTTCGTCGCGTAAAACTCCACCATGATTTCGGCCACCAGAACTGGTGCTTTAATTGCACCCCACGGACTCGGTTTGCACCGATTTTCGAGCAGTGACGGAACGGTCTGTAAAAACCCAAACATGAGTCTTTCATGCGACGAGGAGGATTGGGCACGTTCATCACGAAAAAGTCCATCGTGATTTCGGCCGCCAGAACAGGTGCTTGAATTGCACCCCAGGGACTCGGTTTGCACCAATTTTCGTGCAGTGATGGAACGGTCTGAAAAACCCTAAACATGAGTCTTTCATGCAACGAGGAGGTTTGGGCACGTTTGTCACGAAAAACCCCACCGTGATTTCGGCCGCCAGAACTGGTGCATTAATTGCACTCAGGGACTTGGTTTGCTTCAATTTTCGAGCAGTGACGGAGCGGTCTAAAACTCCCCAAGCATATGTCTTACCTGGAACGATAAGAATTGGGCACGTTCGTCGTGAAAAAGTCCACCGTGATTTCGGCCGCTAGAACTAGTGCTTTAATTGCACCCCAGGGACTCGGTTTGCATCGATTTTCGTGCAGTGACGGAATGGTCTGGAAACCCCAAACATGAGTCTTTCATGCAGCGAGGAGGATGGGCACGTTCATCACGAAAAACTCCACCGTGATTTCGGCCGCCAGAACTGGTGCATTAATTGCACCCAGGGACTCGGTTTGCTTCAATTTTCGAGCAGTGACGGAACGGTCTGAAACTACCCAAACATAAGTCTTACGTGCAACAATGAGCATTCAGCACGTTCGTCATGAAAAACGCCACCGTGATTTCGGCCACCAGAACGGTTGCTTTAATTGAACCCCATGGACTCGGTTTGCACCAATTTTCGAGCAGTGACGTAACGGTCTGAAACTCCCCAAACATAAATCTTACGTGCAACGATGAGCATTCGGCTCCTTCCTCGTGATAAACACCACCGTGATTTCGGCTGCCAGAACTTATGCATTAATTGCACCCCAGGGACTAGGTTTATTTCAATTTTCGAGCAGTGACGGAACGGTCTAAAACTCCCGAAACATAAGTCTTACGAGCAACCATGAGCACTGGGCACGTTCGTCGTGAGAAACTCCACCGTGATTTTGGCCGCCAGAACTGGTGCATTAATTGCACCCCAGGGACTCGGTTTGCTTCAATTTTGGAGCAGTGACGGAACGGTATGAAACACCCCAACCATAAATCTTTCGTGCAACGATGAGGATTGGGCACGTTCGTCGCGAAAAACTCCGCGATCATTTCGGCAGCCAGAACTGGTGCATTAATTGCACCCCTGGGATTACGTTTGTTTCAATTTTCGAGCAGTGACGGAACGGTCTGAAACTCGCCAAAGATAAGTCTTACGTGCAACGATGAGGATTGGGCACGTTCGTCGCGAAAAACTTCACCGTGATTTCGGCCGCCAGAATTGGTGCATTAATTGCACCCAGGGACTCGGTTTGCTTCAATATTCGAGCAGTGACGGAACGGTCTGAAACTCCTCAAACATAAGTCCTACGTGCAACCATAAGGATTGGGCACGTTCATCGCGAAAACCTCCACCGTGATTACGGCCGCCAGAACTGGTGCATTACTTGCACCCTAGGGACTCGGTTTGCACCAATTTTCGAGCAGTGACGGAACGGTCTGAAACTCCCCAAACATAAGTCTTACGTGCAAAGATGAGGATTGCGCACGTTCGTCGCGAAAAACTCCACCGTGATTTCGGCCGCCAGAACTGGTGCATTAATTGCACCCCAGGGACTCGGTTTGCACCAATTTTCGAGCAGTGACGGAACGGTCTGAAACTTCCCAAACATAAGTCTTACGTGCAAAGATGAGGATTGCGCACGTTCGTCGCGAAAAACTCCACCGTGATTTCGGCCGCCAGAACTGGTGCATTAATTGCACCCCAGGGACTCGGTTTGCACCAATTTTCGAGCAGTGACGGAACGTTCTAAAAAACAGCAAACATGAGTCTTTCGTGCAACGATGAGGATTGCGCACGTTCGTCGCGAAAAACTCCACCGTGATTTCGGCCGCCAGAACTGGTGCATTAATTGCACCCCAGGGACTCGGTTTGCACCAATTTTCGAGCAGTGACGGAACGTTCTAAAAAACAGCAAACATGAGTCTTTCGTGCAACGAGGAGGATTGGGCACGTTCGTCGTGAAAAACTCCGCCGTGATTTCGGCCGCCAGAACTGGTGCATTAATTGCACCCCAGGGACTCGGTTTGCACCAATTTTCGAGCAGTGACGGAACGTTCTAAAAAACAGCAAACATGAGTCTTTCGTGCAACGAGGAGGATTGGGCACGTTCGTCGCGAAAAACTCCACCGTGATTTCGGCCGCCAGAACTGGTGCATTAATTGCACCCCAGGGACTCGGTTTGCACCAATTTTCGAGCAGTGACGGAACGGTCTGAAATTCCCCCAAACATATGTCTTACATGGAACGATGAGAATTGGGCACGTTCGTCGCAAAAAAATCCACCATGATTTCGGAAACTAGAACTGATGCTTTAATTGCACCCCAGGGACCCGGTTTACACCAATTTTCGAGCAGTGACGGAACGGTCCGAAACTTCCCAAACATAAGTCTTACGTGCAAAGATGAGGACTGCGCACGTTCGTCGCGAAAAACTCCACCGTGATTTCGGCCGCCAGAACTGGTGCAATAATTGCACCCCGGGGACTCGGTTTGCACCGATTTTCGTGTGGTGACGAAACGGTCTAAAACACCCCTAACATATGTCTTACGTGGAAAGATGAGGATTGGGCACGTTCATCGCGAAAAACTGCACCGTGTTTTCGACCGCATGAACGGTGCTTTAATTGCACCCCCGGGACTCGGTTTGCAC
>SPJY01003267.1:1825959-1922587 GCA_005191435.1 Raddia distichophylla
GTCGCAAGAACTAGTGCATTAATTGCACCGCATGGACTCGGTTTGCACCAATTTTCGAGCAGTGACAGAACGGTCTGAAACTCCCCAAACATAAGTCTTACATGCAAAGATGAGGATTGCCCACGTTCGTCGCAAAAAAATCCACCGTGATTTCGGCCATCAGAACTGGTGCATTAATTGCACCCAAGGGACTCGGTTTGCACCAATTTTCGAGCACTAGAGTTGGTGCGTTAGTTGCACCCCAGGGACTCGGTTTGATTCAGTCCCCAAGCAGTGACGGAACGGTCTGAAAAACAACAAACATGAGTCTTTCGTGCAACGAGGAGGATTGGGCACGTTAGTAGTGAAAAACTCCACCGTGACTTCGACAGCCAGAACGGGTGCATTAATTGCACCGCAGGGACTTGGTTTGCACCAATTTTCGAGCAGTGACAGAACGGTCTGAAAACCACAAACATGAGTCTTTCGTGCAACGAGGAGCATTGCGCACGTTCGTCACGAATAACTCCACCGTGATTTCGGCCGCCAGAACTGGTGCAATAAATGCACCCCAGGGACTCGGTTTGCACCAATTTTCGAGCAGTGACGGAACGGTCTGAAAAACCCCAAACATGAGTCTTTCTTGCGACGAGGAGGATTGGGCACGTTCGTCACGAAAAACTCCACCGTGATTTCGGCAGCAAGAACTATTGTATTAATTGCACCCCAGAGACTTGGTTTGCACCAATTTTCGAGCTGGGACAGAACGGTCTGAAAACCACAAACATGAGTCTTTCGTGCAACGAGGAGTATTGTGCACGTTCGTCACGAAAAACTCCACTGCGATTTCAGTAGCCAAAACTGGTGCATTAATTGCAGCCTAGGGACTCGGTTTGCACCAATTTTCGAGCAGTGACGGAACGGTCTGAAAAACCCCAAACATGAGTCTTTCTTGCGACGAGGAGGATTGGGCACGTTCGTCACGAAAAACTCCTCCGTGATTTCGACAGCCAGAACGGGTGCATTAATTGCACCGCAGGGACTTGGTTTGCACCAATTTTCGAGCAGTGACAGAACGGTCTGAAAACCACAAACATGAGTCTTTCGTGCAACTTGGAGCATTGCGCACGTTCGTCACGAATAACTCCACCGTGATTTCGGCCGCCAGAACTGGTGCAATAATTGCACCCCAGGGACTCGGTTTGCACCAATTTTCGAGCAGTGACGGAACGGTCTGAAAAACCAGAACGGTCTGAAACACCCCAAACATGTGTCTTTTGTGCAACAAGGAGGATTAGGCACGTTAGTCCCGAAAAACTCCACCGCGATTTCGGCCGCCAGAACTGGTGCATCAATTGTACCCAGGGACTCGGTTTGCTCCAATTTTCATGACGTGTCGTTTGAAACAACATGACATACGTGCAATGAGAAGGATTGGGCATGTTCGTCGACAAAAACTCCACCGTGATTGCGGCGGCCATAATTGTTGCATTAATTGCACCCTAGGGGCTCGGTTTGCTTTAATTTTCGAGCTGTGACGGAACGGTCTGAAACTCCCCAAACATGAGTCTTTGGTGCAACGAGGAGGATTGGGCACATTCGTCGCGAAAAGCTCTACAGTGGTTTCGGCAGCCAGAACTTGTGCATTAATTGTACCCAGGGACTCGGTTCGCTCCAATTTTCGTGACGTGACTGAACGGTTTGAAACACTCAAAACATGAGTCTTACGTGCAACGATGAGGAATGGGCTTGTTAGTCGCAAAAAACTACACCGTGATTTCGACCCCCAGAAGTGGTGAATTATTTGCACCCCACGGACTCGGTTTGCTCCGATTTTCGAGCAGTGACAGAACGGTCTGAAACACCCCAAACATGTGTCTTTTGTGCAACAAGGAGGATTAGGCACGTTAGTCCCGAAAAACTCCACCGCGATTTCGGCCGCCAGAACTGGTGCATCAATTGTACCCAGGGACTCGGTTTGCTCCAATTTTCATGACGTGTCGTTTGAAACACTCAAAACATGACATACGTGCAACGAGGAGGATTGGGCATGTTCGTCGAGAAAAACTCCACCGTGATTTCGGCGGCCATAATTGGTGCATTAATTGCACCCTAGGGGCTCGGTTTGCTTTAATTTTCGAGCTGTGACGGAACGGTCTGAAACTCCCCAAACATGAGTCTTTGGTGCAACGAGGAGGATTGGGCACGTTCGTCGCGAAAAATCCACAGTGATTTCGAGGGCCATAATTGGTGCATTAATTGCACCCTAGGGGCTCGGTTTGCTTTAATTTTCGAGCTGTGACGGAACGGTCTGAAACTCCCATATGTCTTACGTGGAACGATGAAAATTGGGCACGTTCGTCACGAAAAAGTCAATCGTGATTTCGGCCGTCAGAACTGGTGCTTTAATTGTACCCCATGGTCTCGGTTTGTACCAATTTTCGAGCAGTGACGAACTACACCGTGATTTTTGCCGCTCCAGCTAGTGCATTAATTGCAACAACGGGCCTAAAATTGCTTAGATTTTCATACGGTGATGGAACGGTTTGAAACACACAAAACTTGAGTCTTACGTGCAACGAGGAGGATTGGGCACGTTCGTCGCGAAAAACTCCACCGTGATTTTGGCCGCTCGAGCTGGTGCATTAATTGCAACCACGGGCCCCGGATTGCTTAGATATTGTTACAGTGACGGAACGGTTTGAGAGACCCAAAACATGAGCCTTACGTGCAACGAGGAGGATTGGGCACGTTCGTCGCGAAAAACATTACGTGAATTTGGCCACTCGAACTGGTGCATTAATTGCAACAACGGGTCTCAGATTGCTTAGTTTTACTTACAGTGACGGAACGGTTTGAAACACACAAAACTTGAGTCTTACGTGCAACGAGGAGGATTGGGCACATTCGTCGCGAAAAACTCTACCGTGAATTTGGCCGCTCGAGCTGGTGCATTAATTGCAACCACGGGCGTCGGATTGCTTATATTTTCTTACACTGACGAAACGGTTTGAAACACACAACAATGACTCTTGCGTGCAACAAGGAGGATTGGGCACGTTTGTCGCGAAAATCTACACCGTGATTTTAGCCGCTCGAACTGGTGCATTAATTGCAACAACAGGCTTGAAATTGCTTAGTTTTACCTAGAGTGACAGAACGGTTTGACACACACAAAATTTCCAATTTTCGAGCAGTGACGGAACGGTCTGGAACTCCCCAAACATATGTGTTACATGGAACGATGAGAATTGGGCACGTTCGTCGACCGTGATTTCGGCCGCCAGAACTGGTGCATTAATTGCACCCCAGGGACTCGATTTGCACCGATTTTCGTGCAGTGACGGAACGGTCTGAAACTCCCCAAACATAAGTCTTACGTGCAAAGATGAGGACTGCGCACGTTCGTCGCGAAAAACTCCACCGTGATTTCGGCCGCCAGAACTGGTGCATTAATTGCACCCCAGGGACTCGGTTTGCACCAATTTTCGAGCAGTGACGGAACGGTCTGAAACTCCCCAAACATAAGTCTTACGTGCAAAGATGAGGATTGCGCACGTTCGTCGCGAAAAACTCCACCGTGATTTCGGCCGCCAGAACTGGTGCATTAATTGCACCCCAGGGACTCGGTTTGCACCAATTTTCGAGCAGTGACGGAACGGTCTGAAACTCCCCAAACATAAGTCTTACGTGCAAAGATGAGGATTGCGCACGTTCGTCGCGAAAAACTCCACCGTGATTTCGGCCGCCAGAACTGGTGCATTAATTGCACCCCAGGGACTCGGTTTGCACCAATTTTCGAGCAGTGACGGAACGTTCTAAAAAACAGCAAACATGAGTCTTTCGTGCAACGAGGAGGATTGGGCACGTTCGTCGTGAAAAACTCCACCGTGATTTCGGCCGCCAGAACTGGTGCATTAATTGCACCCCAGGGACTCGGTTTGCACCAATTTTCGAGCAGTGACGGAACGTTCTAAAAAACAGCAAACATGAGTCTTTCGTGCAACGAGGAGGATTGCGCACGTTCGTCGCGAAAAACTCCACCGTGATTTCGGCCGCCAGAACTGGTGCATTAATTGCACCCCAGGGACTCGGTTTGCACCAATTTTCGAGCAGTGACGGAACGTTCTAAAAAACAGCAAACATGAGTCTTTCGTGCAACGAGGAGGATTGGGCACGTTCGTCGTGAAAAACTCCACCGTGATTTCGGCCGCCAGAACTGGTGCATTAATTGCATACCCGGGACTCCGTTTGCCTCAATATTCGACCGGTGACGGAACGGTCTGAAACTCCCCAAACATATCTCTTTCGGGGAACGATGAGAATTGTGCACGTTCGTCACGGAAAAGTCCACCATGATTTCGGCCGCCAGAACTGGTGCATTAATTGCACCCCAGGGACTCGGTTTGCACCAATTTTCGAGCAGTGACGGAACGTTCTAAAAAACAGCAAACATGAGTCTTTCGTGCAACGAGGAGGATTGCGCACGTTCGTCACGAAAAACTGCACCGTGATTTTTGCTGCCAGAACTGGTGCAATAATTGTATCCCAGGGACTCGGTTCGCACCAATTTTCGAGCAGTGACGGAACGGTCTGAAAAACCCCAAACATGAGTCTTTCGTGCAAAGATGAGGATTGGGCACGTTCGTCGCGAAAAACTCCACCGTGATTTCGGCCGCCAGAACTTGGGCATTAATTGCGCCCCAGGGACTCGGTTTGCTTCAATTTTCGAGAAGTGACAGAACGGTCTGAAACACCCCAAACATGTCTTACGTGGAACGATGAGGATTGGGCCCGATCGTCTCAAAAAACTCCAACGTGATTTCGGCCGCCAGAACTGGGGCATTAATTGCGCCCCAGGGACTCGGTTTGCTTTAATTTTCGAGCAGTGACGGAACTGTCTAAAAAACCCAAACATGAGTCTTTCGTGCAACGTGGAGGATTGTGCATATTCGTCACGAAAGACTCCACCGTGATTTTGGCCGTCAAAACTGGTGCATTAATTGTGCCCCTGGAACTCTGTTTGCTTCAATTTTTGAGCAGTGACGGAACGGTCTGAAACTCCTCGAACATGATACTTTCGTGCAACGAGGAGGATTGGGCACGTTCGTCACGAAAAACTCAACCGAGATTTCGGCCGCCAGAACTGGCGCATTAATTGCGCCCTAGGGGCTCGGTTTGCGTCAATTTCTGAGCTATGACGGAACGGTCTAAGATTCCCCAAACATCAGTCTTTCGTGCAACGTGGAGGATTGTGCACGTTCGTCATGAAAAACACCACAATGATTTTGGCCGGCCGAACTGGTGCATTAATTGCACCCAGGGACTCGGTTTGCTTCAATTTTCGAGCACTGACGGAACGATCTGTAACTCCCCAAATATATGTCTTATCTGGAACGATGAGGATTGAGCACGTTCGTCGCAAAAAACTCTACCGTGATTTCTGGTCCACTAATTGCACCTCAGGGACTCGGTTTGCTTCAATTTTTGAGCATTGACGGAACGGTCTGAAAAACCCCAAACATCAGTCTTTCGTGCAACGAGGAGGGTTTTGCACGTTCGTCGTGAATAACTCCACCGTGATTTCAGCCGCCAGAACTGGGGCAGTAATTGCGCCCTATGGACTCAGTTTGCTTCATTTTTCGAGCAATGACGGAACGGTCTGAAAGTCCCCAAACATGTCTTATGTGGAACGATGAGGATTGGGCACGATCGTCTCAAAAAAATCCAACGTGATTTCGGCCGCCAGAACTGGGGCATCAATTGCGCCCAGGGACTCGGTTTGCTTCAATTTTCGAGCAGTGACTGAACGGACTAAACAACCCCAAACATGACTCTTTCGTGCAACGTGGAGGATTGTGCACGTTCGTCACGAAAAACTCCACCATGATTTCGGCCGCCAGAACTGGTGCATTAATTGCACTCAGGGACTCGGTTTGCTTCAATTTTCGACCACTGACGGAACGTTCTGTAACTCCGCAAACATATGTCTTACGTGGAACGATGAGGATTTTGCACGTTCGTCGCGAAAAACTCCACCGTGATTTTTGTTGCATTAATTGCACCCCAGGGACTCGGTTTAGTTCAATTTTTGAGCATTGACGGAACGGTCTGCAAAACCCCAAACATGAGTCTTTCGTGCAACGAGGAGGGTTGGGCACGTTCGCCGCGAAAAACTCCACCGTGATTTCGGCCACCAGAACTAGGGCATTAATTGCGCCCCAGGGACTCGGTTTGCTTCAATTTTCGAGCAGTGACAGAACGGTCTGAAACACCCCAAACATGTCTTATGTGGAACGATGAGGATTGGGCCCGATCGTCTCGAAAAACTCCAACTTGATTTCGTCCGCTAGAACTGGGGCATTAATTGCGCCCCAGGGACTCGGTTTGCCTTAATTTTTGAGCAGTGACGGAACGGTCTAAAAAACCCAAACATGAGTCTTTCGTGCAACGTGGAGGATTGTGCATATTCGTCACGAAAGACTCCACCGTGATTTTGGCTGTCAAAACTGGTGCATTAATTGTGCCCAAAAACTCGGTTTGCTTCAATTTTTGAGCAGTGACGGAACGGTCTGAAACTCGCCGAACATGAGACTTTCGTGCAACGAGGCGGATTGGGCACATACGTCACGAAAACACCACCGTGATTTCGGCCGCCAGAACTGGTGCATTAATTGCGCCCTAGGGGCTCGGTTTGCGTCAATTTTTGAACTGTGACGGAACGGTCTAAGATACCCCAAACATGAGTCTTTCGTGCAACGTGGAGGATTGCGCACGTTCGCCACGAAAAACACCACCGTGATTTCGGACGCCAGAACTGGAGCATTAATTGCACTCAGGGAGACGATTTGCTTCAATTTTCTAGCACTGACGGAACGGTCTGTAACTCCGCAAACATGTCTTGCGTGGAATGATGAGGATTGGGCACGTTTGTCGCGAAAAACTCAAACGTGATTTCTGGTGCATTAATTGCACCCTAGGAACTCGGCTTGCTTCAATTTTTAAGCATTGACGGAACAGTCTGAAAAAACCCAAACATGAGATTTTCGTTCAACGAGGAGGGTTGGGCACGTTCGTCGCCAAAAACTCCACCGTGATTTCGGCCGCTAGAACTGGGGAATTAATTGCGCCCCAGGGACTCGGTTAGCTTCAATTTTCGAGCAGTGATAGAACGGTCTGAAACTCCCCAAACATGTCTAATGTGGAAAGATGAGGATTGGGCACGATCGTCTCGAAAAATTCCAACATGATTTGGGCCGCCAGAACTGGGTTATTAACTGGGCCCCAGGGACTCCGTTTGCTTCAATTTTCGAGCAGTGACGGAACGGTCTAAAAAACCCAAACATGAGTCTTTCGTGCAACGTGGAGGATTGTGCACGTTCGTCATGCAAAACTCCACCATGATTTCGGCCGCCATAACTGGTGCATTAATTGCACCTAGGGACTCGGTTTGCTTCAATTTTCGAGCACTGACGGAACGGTCTGTAACTCCTTAAACATATGTCTTACGTGGAACGATGAGGATTGGGCAGATTCGTCGCAAGAAACTCCACCGTGATTTCGGCCGCCTGAACAGGTGCATTAATTACACCCTAGGGACTCGGTTTGCTTCAATTTTCAAGCAGTGACAGAACGGTCTAAAACTCCCAAACATATGTCTTACGTGGAACGATGAGGATTGGGCACGTTCGTCGTGAAAAACTCCAACGTGATTTCGGCCGCCAGAACTGGGGCATTATTTGCGCCCCAGGGACTTGGTTTGCACAATTTTTGAGCAGTGACAGATCGGTCTGAATAACCGCAAACATGAGTCTTTCGTGCAACGTGGAGGATTGTGCATATTCGTCACAAAAGACTCCACCGTGATTTCGGCCGTCAGAACTGGTGCATTAATTGTGCCCCAGGAACTTGGTTTGCTTCAATTTTTGAGCAGTGACGGAACGGTCTGAAACTCCCCGAACATTAGACTTTTGTGCAACATGGAGGATTGGGCACGTTCGTCACGAAAAACTCCACCGTGATTTCGGCCGCCAGAACTGACGCATTAATTGCGCTCTAGGGACTCGGTTTGCATCAATTTTTTAGCAGTGACGGAACGGTCTAAGAAACCCCAAACACGAGTCTTTCGTGCAACGTGGAGGATTGTGCACATTCGCCACGAAAAACACCACCATGATTTCGGCCGCCAGAACTGGAGCATTAATTGCACCCAGGGACACGGTTTGCTTTAATTTTCGAGCACTGACGGAACGGTCTGTAACTCCCCAAACATATGTCTTACGTGGAACGATGAGGATTGGGCACGTTCGTCGTGAAAAAATCCACCGTGATTTCTAGTGCATTAATTGCACCCTAGGGACTCGGTTTGCTTTAATTTTTGAGCATTGACGGAACGGTCTGAAAAACCCCAAACATGAGTCTTTCGTGCAACGAGGAGGGTTGGGCACGTTCGTCGCGAAAAACTCCACCATGATTTCGGCCGCCAGAACTGGGGCATTAATTGCGCCCCAGGGACTCGGTTAGCTTCGATTTTCGAGCAGTCACAGAACGGTCTGAAACTCCCCAAACATGTCTTATATGGAACGATGAGGATTGGGCACGATCGTCTCGAAAAACTCCAACATGATTTGGACCACCAGAACTGGGGCATTAATTGCGCCCCAGGGACTCGGTTTGCTTCAATTTTCGAGCAGTGACGGAACGTTTTAAAAAACAACAAACATGAGTCTTTCGTGCAACGTGGAGGATTGTGCACGTTCGTCATGTAAAACTCCACCATAATTTCGACCGCCAGAACTGGTGCATTAATTACACCTAGGGACTCGGTTTGCTTCAATTTTTGAGCACTGACGGAACGGTCTGTAACTCCTTAAACATATGTCTTACGTGGGACGATGAGGATTGGGCACATTCGTCGCGAGAAACTCCACCGTGATTTCGGCCACCTGAACTGGTGCATTAATTGCACACCAGGGATTCGGTTTGTTTCAATTTTGGAGCATTGACGGAACGATCTGAAAAACCCCAAACATGAGTCATTCGTGCAACGAGGAGGGTTGTGCATATTCGTCACGAAAGACTCCACCGTGATTTCTGCCGTCAGAACTGGTGCATTAATTGCGCCCCAGGAAGTCGGTTTGTTTCAATTTTTTTGCAGCGACGGAACGGTCTGAAACTCCCCAAACATAAGACTTTCGTGCAACGAGGAGGATCGGGCACGTTCGTCACGAAAAACTTCACCGTGATTTCGGCCGCCAGAACTGGCGCATTAATTGCAACCTTGGGACTCGGTTTGCTTCAATTTTCGAGCAGTGACGGAACGGTCTAAGAAACCCCAAACATGAGTCTTCCGTGCAACGTGGAGGATTGTGCACGTTCGTCACGAAAAACACCACCATGATTTCGGCCGCCAGAACTGGTGCATTAGTTGCACCCAGGGACTCGGTTTGCTTCAATTTTTGAGCACTGGCGGAACGGTCTGTAACTACTTAAACATATGTCTTACGTGGAACGATGAGGATTGGGCACGTTCGTCGCGAAAAACTCCACCGTGATTTCGGCCGCCAGAACTGGTGCATTAATTGCACCCCAGGGACTCGGTTTGCTTCAATTTTGGAGCATTGACGGAACGATCTGAAAAACACCAAACATGAGTCTTTCGTGCAATGAGGAGGGTTGGGTACGTTCGTCGCGAAAAGCTCCACCGTGATTTCGACCGCCTGAACTGGTGCATTAATTGCTCTCCATGGACTTGGTTCGCTTCAATTTTCGATCTCTGACGGAACGGTCTGTAACTCCCCAAACATATGTCTTATGTGTAACGATGAGGATTGGGCACGTTCGTCACGAAAAACTCCACCGTGATTTCGGCAGCCAGAACTTGTGCATTAATTGCACCGCAGGGACTCGGTTTGCTTCAATTTTTGAGCATTGACGGAACGTTCTGGAAAACCCCAAACATGAGTCTTTCGTGCAACGTGGAGGGTTGGGCACGTTCGTCGCGAAAAACTCCACCGTGATTTCGGCCGCCAGAACTGGTGCATTAATTGCACCCAGGGACTCGGTTTGCTTCAATTTTCGAGCACTGACGGAACGGTCTGTAACTCCTAAAACATGTCTTAAGTGGAACGATGAGGATTGGGCACGTTCGTTGCGAAAAACTCCACCGTGATTTCGGCTGCCAAAACTGGTGCATTAATTGCACCCCAGCGACTCGGTTTGCGTCAATTTTGGAGCATTGATGGAACGATCTGAAAAACCCCAAACACGAGTCATTCGTGCAACGAGGAGGGTTGTGCATATTCGTCACGAAAGACTCCACCGTGATTTCGGCCGTCAGAACTGGTGCATTAATTGCGCCCCAGGAAGTCGGTTTGTTTCAAATTTTGAGCAGCGACGGAACGGTCTGAAACTCCCCAAACATAAGAGTTTCGTGCAACGAGGAGGATCGGGCACGTTCGTCACGAAAAACTCCACCGTGATTTCGGCCGCCAGAACTAGCGCATTAATTGCAACCTTGGGACTCGGTTTGCTTCAATTTTCGAGCAGTGACGGAACGGTCTAAGAAACCCCAAACATGAGTCTTTCGTGCAACGTCGAGGATTGTGCACGTTCGTCACGAAAAACACCACCATGATTTCGGCCGCCAGAACTGGTGCATTAGTTGCACCCAGGGACTCGGTTTGCTTCAATTTTCGAGCAGTGACGGAACGGTCTAAGAAAAGCCAAACACGAGTCTTTCATGCAACGAGGAGGATTGGGCACGTTCGTCGCTAAAAAGTCCACCGTAATTTCGGCCGCCAGAACAGGTGCTTCAATTGCACCCCAGGGACTCGGTTTGCACCAATTTTCGAGCAGTGACGGAACGGTCTTTCAATTGTGCTCCGACAAGTTTTTCACTGAAATAAGCAACGGGTTTTCCTTCTTGCATAAGCACACCACTAATACCTATTCCACTAGCATCACACTCAATTTCAAATGTTTTGGTGAAATCAGGTAAAACAAGCAATGGTGCTTCAGTCAAACGTTTTTTAAGTTCTTGAAAAGCTTTTGGTTCTCTCCAAACAAATGTGACACCTGTCTTAGTGAGTTCATTCAATGGGGCGGCAATAGTACTAAAATCACGCACAAAACGCCTATAGAACCCAGCTAACCCATGAAAGCTTCTAACCTGACTAACATTAACAGGTGTAGGCCAATTCGTAATTGCTTCAATTTTTGACTGATCTACTTCAATTCCTTTTCCCGATACAACAAAACCCAAGAACACGACCTTATCAGTACAAAACATGCACTTCTCAAGATTAGCGAATAACCTCTCATTTCTAAGAACATCCAAAACAAGTTTAATATGCGCAACATGCTCTTCAAGGTTCTTGCTGTATATCAAAATATCATCGAAGTAGACAACAACAAATTTTCCAATGAATGCTCTGAAAACATGATTCATAAGGCGCATGAATGTACTAGGGGCATTAGTCAAACCAAAGGGCATTACCAACCACTCGTACAATCCAAGTTTAGTTTTAGAAGCAGTTTTCCATTCATCACCAGTTTTAATTCTTACTTGATGATATCCACTACGCAAATCAATCTTAGAGAATACTACTTTTCTCGAATCCGATCGACCTCGTCGAAAGGCTTCAACTCACAGGTAGAGCTATCTCGATGGGATAATCGATTCTCTTCTTGTAACCCGTATGCATGGCTGTATCATCTTGATCTCGTGTATACAAAGCATGTAAAACTGTCTCGGATTTTACCGATCTTTAACGTGTTCTTGCATGTTACACTGTCTCGATTTAATCGATCTGTAATATGTGTTTATCCTGCAATACTGATTGTCAACTATCTTACGTGCTTTTCCTGAATCCGATGTATGCGACTGCCTCGTTTAACCGATCTTGCGTACAATTGTTTAAGATTTTGCATGTGTAGCTATTTGCCGATCAGCGTTGCATTTACTTATATTAGTTTTAAGCCTTTAAATCAGTCTATCAATTTACATCTAGATTTGGATTTGAATACTGTCTTGGCCTGACCAATCTATTCAATCTGTTTCTTGATTTAATCTAATAAATTGATATAAAGATTATTGCTAATCATATAAAATACCAAAAAGAAGTAAAGAATCTATAATTAAATGCCTATTTATATTTAATTGCTCTATCAGGCATCAAGCCGATAGATTTTGCAATCGGATTATTTAAAGCCGATTATAAATAACCTGATCTGGCTATCTTTAAAAGCCAATTAGGGTCGAGTCGCTGACAATTTATTCCTTGTCAATTTACAGGTCAAATTGACTGGCACACTTGGTTCTTGGTTGCGACGCAAGCCCAGACTTGATGCTTCCGCACGTGTGTTCGCGTAAAGCTTACTTTTTATGTCAACAGATATACACTAGTCAAGGCTACAAGGTTAATCCACACATAATTTCTATTCTATATCGGAGCTCGGCCTGTTCACTACCACCTGATATCAGTTAAGAACACCAAATGGCTATGATCACCCCCGATTGGGCTCGACTGGGCTGAGACTAACCGGGCGGATTCCACAAACTGCCGCGCAGATAGCAGGGCTGTCACCACCTACTACCTACCGCTCAGCCGTTGAATCAGGTGTCTACCAGGTACTATCTAGTCTAGACACCACATCTATTCGTAGCAGTACTACGTATCAAAGACGTCATTCGATACGCACTCCCACGAAACCTGGCACTAATATCTATTGTGTCACCCAAGCACAGAGATTTAGCATTTAAGATCTAGCACGAGCCTAATACCAACAGAGAGACAATGTATACGAAATAAACTTGCTTTATAAATAAAGAATGGGACCAAGTGTTACCGATAGAAGATGAAGCAGAACTCACACTGAGTTCAGATCCGGAGCTCTAGTGGAGGGATGCCGACACGCCGTATTCTCCTTAGAACTAACTGCTCTCTCTCACCTACTCTACTTTATTACGAAAGAGATGGATAGGAAGGACAAGTACCCTATAAGTTAGTTATCACTTTTCAATTGCGTAACACATATATTGAACACATGGTAATCTTACATTTCGTAACCTCCATTGTGCGAGTTTATGCAGTATTTGAACACAGAGCAGGCTCCCGAGCGAGAACGAGCGATGCGTCGGGAAGCGGCAGCACACAGAGCTAGGGCCGAGGAACATTGGCAGGACGCCCAGCAACTAGAGAGAAACAAGCGTTACAAAGAATAGTTCGAAGCAAAGCGTGAGGCCGACTGGCAGCGCTAGTAGGCTGAGCGTGAGGTGGATCGTACAAGAAAGC
Source organism: Raddia distichophylla (assembly GCA_005191435.1). Classification (NCBI taxonomy): domain Eukaryota; kingdom Viridiplantae; phylum Streptophyta; class Magnoliopsida; order Poales; family Poaceae; genus Raddia; species Raddia distichophylla. The sequence goes on from SPJY01003267.1 coordinate 1,839,234, forward strand.
GCAAGAGGGCTGTTAGATCTATGACAGCAGGACCAAATGCATTTGAGAAGGAGAAATACCCCTGGTGCACCCAGTAAATTGATTATCATATGCCCCCGCAATGTTTTCAATTACCCTAAGGCATATAGGGTTTACCTACGTTGTGGTGGTAGGCTATATCCTCGAATGTGTCGTACATGGCATTGTCTGTGTCATGTAACCTGCAAGTTCTTATTTTGCAATGAAAATTTGTGCTATTATCTGTGTCACAGGCGTTTTAGGGGTCGGGCTAAGTGATTTATGAAAATTCAGTACGAATATACAAAAATTCGCCCCAGTTTATCCGACGGCCACCTATTTTTGCTTTTATAATCAGATCATTATTTTACATAAATTTTTTTGTAAATACAATGTTAAAAATTTTTTCTTTACCTTAACCTTTTTAAAAAGTTTATTTCATCAAGTTTACAATTTTGAAAATATTCCAAGATTCATCATTAAGGTTGCGAACGTTGTAGTCTTAACCTCGCCTTGCCTCCTCCTTGCATTGCTTTTCCTACGACCATAAATAAAAATAAAACATGAAACTCGTATTATGCATTCTGGTAAAATTCGAATTCTAAAACTTGAAAATTAATAATTGTAAAACTTGAAAAAATTGGAATTGTAAATAAATTAATGCATTTCTGGTTATGACGCCTGGCACATGTGCCACACGTCGTTGTCGCCGTGCTCCCACCGTGCGGTGTGGCGGGAGCAGGCCTAACGCCACGCAAGGTGGCGGAAGCAGTGCAACGGCCATGCGGGGTGGTGGGGTTCCCGCCGTGCGGTGTGTCAACCGCCATGTAGTGCGGCGCACCCAAATCCCATTTCGGTTATATAATTTAACAGTAGATTATTTTATTAAATAATGGTATTTAATTGTTGATTATTGTTTTAATTTTTCCTCGGTGGCCAAACTTAACACAATGCTCGTCAGTTATTTCTTTGATAAGATTGCTATGCAAACTTGCTTGCTAATCACCATTTTGAATAGCGATACAGTAATATTTCCCCTCTATTTTTTAAATTAGTTAGTCATTTTATATTTTTTGAAAAGTATTTGCTCCATCCGTTCTTTTTATTTGTCGCAATTAACTTTTAGACTTGCCCTTTGACTATTCGTCTTATTCAAAAATTTAGTTCAAATATACAAAAATATAAGTCATACTTAAAATATCTTTAGTGGTAAAACAAAGTATAACAAAATAAATGATATATAAATAATTTCTTTTAAATAAGACGAATGACTAAAGAACATTTTAAAAGTTAACGACGATAAATAAAGAAGAACGAAGTGAGTATTTCAAAAGAATACTCAGTATGCAAATAAAATAGCATCCATTATTTTATCATTGCTTTCCAACAAAGGTCATGCAACCAGCTAGCAAGACCAACTAATACACTGCCTTAATTAAAAAGCTATAGAAGTAGCATTATTATCTTAATTTCCTGGAGGTGGTGGACAGTATGTGCATCGGCATCCTTCAGCAACGCACTCGCCGACTGCGTAGGTAAAACTGCTCCTACAAAAGATCAGACACCACTCAGCGTCGCATGGGCCTGCCCTGGTGAGAGACAAGCAGTTTTGAGGGGTCACCTTTCCCATCACCTTCGTTGTCATTTCTAGATATGTATCAAAAAAAAAATATTAACAGAAAACCAGAAGACTAAAGGGTTTTACTTAAAGTTGTTGACCATACATTATATTTGGCATACAAAACACAACACTTTTTAGATAATGAAAAAACAAGTTTCAGGCCCTACATCATGTACACAACCTATATGCACGTAGAAAAAAAAGCATAGATATGAAGCACAACTACGAATGAAGTACCTGAGCACTGCGCCGCAAGGGCGATGGCGAGTAGCAACACGTAGAATGCCCTCATACTTTTGGTTATGCTAGGAAAGGTTTGAGAGCCAATGTTGCCGTGTGAAATATGTGAGGTTTGGCATGGCTTTTATATTAGATATATGCGTCGTACGTCGTTTAGCGACAAACAATGTGCAGTACAGCTGCAAATTTATTAAAACGGAAAAAAGTAAGTATTTATGGAGTCATTAATCTCAACCTCGATTTGCATGCCTTCTGTAGATGACCGAGACACGTACGTATATGCATATCTTGGTACGTACAGCTCACCTTTGGATACCGAGATTTGGTGTTGCAATGTGTATTTAATGTTTTAATGATATATTATTTATTTGTTTATCGGTACAGCTTGGATGATACTATGTGCATGTAATCTTTTTTAAAGGTATCCTATAAATTCATTTATCATGCTAGGCTTGCAAGATATTTTGTGTAATCTTTATTTTTAATGGTATATATAGACAGACAGACAGAGAGAGACACGCACGCACGCACGCACTAGCAGAGTGCCCGTGTGTTGCAACGGAACAATAAAAGTGAACAGATTGTTAAACAACACAACACTCTCCCAAGCTTTCCCTCGGCTCAGTGTACTCTCACCACCTCTGGTATCATGTTGCCGTGATATCATGTTTATCGGCTTGTTAGGCATTCCACATCATTGCACGAATCTAGCGAAACTGATAGGAGCAGGGGGTCCTGATCTTTCGACGAGATATGTGGTAGGAGTTGACATTGGCGACCCAACTATAACCGTCTAGGACGTTGCGCCTTAGCGACCGGTACACCAAACTCCAGATGGTTATTGACCTCGTCGGGGCGCGATCAACCTGACCACGAAGGTCGTTGTTCCTGCAAGCGACTGAAGAACTAGCAAGAACAAGATGAACAAGCACTTGAATTGCGAATGTGTATTAAGTTCAAAAATAAGAACAAGAGAAACGATGGGGTTCCGATGACAAGTAAAATAGGCGGTCTAACCGACACGCACGATTACAAGGATTAGCAGTAGCTAACTCAATCAAAATAAAACCCAAGTTACATATGAGGGGTGGCTATCTATTTATAGGCCACTTAGGTCGGTTTGCTACAGTGCTGCTACAGTACCCGACCTACTACAGTGCTGCTACATTACACGCCGTAGTTGCTACAGTACGTGTGGCTAGATACATTGTATTCTTGCATTACAAGTAAAACTGGTTGGAAAGACTCTAGGGAATTCAGAGGTGAGGGCGGATCCATGGGAAAGTAGTCTCCGAGATCTTTCCAACGAGTACTCGTGGACCTCCAGCAACCTCCAGAATCAAAAATTACGGCCTTTTAAAGTCAGCGCTGTCGGTGAGGCCGAACTGGACTCGAATCCGACTTGAACTTAATCTTTGTCCCAATGTTGGTCCACGAGGGTCCTTCTCCATGGTTTCTTAATACAATTAAATTATACAAAGTATTAAATAGCATCCCATTCAAATTATCACTTATGGGGACGCTTACGAACGCATTCGTTCGTCCACAAGGGTCCTTCTACATGGTTTCTAAATACAATTAAATTATACAAAGTATTAAATAGCATCCCATTCAAATTATCACTTATGGGGACGCTTAGGAACGCATTCACCTGGTGATTCAGTTGTCGTGAGCGAGCTCGAGTCATCGGTCCTTGGAATGCCATGGGATCAGCTTATTGATGAGTTGGTGTAGGCGTGGTTGCATCAAGAGAAGTGATGTCCTCATCATCCTCCCCTTCTTACATTTGGGTCGTCCCCGACTCAAGTTCATCGTCTTCCCTTGAATACGGCCTCAAATCTGCAATGTTAAAGGTGAGATTGACACCAAATCTGCAAGCAACTCAAGTTTATAGGCATTATCATTACTTTTTTCTAGCAACTTAAAAGGACTATCAGCTCTTGGCATTAACTTTGACTTCCTCAACTCAGGAAAACGATCTTTTCGCAAATGTAACCAAACAAGATCATCAGGTTCAAAGGATACATGTTTTCTTCCTTGGCTACCAGCAAGTTTATATTTATCATTCATGCGCTCAATGTTTTCTTTAGTTGTTTCATGCAATTTCAACATTAATTCAGCACGTTGTTTGGCATCAACATTTGTCCTCTCCAAAGATGGTAGAGGCAACAAATCAATGGGAGCACGAGGGACAATACCATAAACAATCTCAAAAGGGCACATCTTGGTAGTAGAATGCAGTTATTGATTATAAGCAAACTCAATATGAGGCAGGCATTCTTGCCACATTTTTACATTCTTTTTTAAAACAGCCCTAAGCATAGTAGATAAAGTCCTATTGACAACCTCAGTTTGCCCATCAGTTTGGGGATGACAAGTAATGGAAAATAGCAGTTTAGTCCCCAATTTAGCCCATAAAGTTCTCCAAAAGTGGCTAATACGATTCTTAGGTACGAAGAAACACGGGAGATGACAGGACAAGAATTGGTGTTGGTGACCATGCCACAAGATGATGGAGACACGAGTCTGGCGACGACTCGGAATGCTACAACGACACCAACGGCAACTCATATTTCGACTCAAATGATGATTCCCACTACTGAAGACATAAGGAGAGCTGCAGGACGCCCGTACGTCGGACTCCAGGCTGGTCACGGGAAGCCACCAGTGCACCCAAGATCCAATTCGCGCAGGTTTGTCCAACTACGCGCAGCTCGCCTTCAAACGAATATCCAGACCACGTACGATGTTGAAATTCGATGATCTTGGACTCTACGGAAAGATAACGACGAGATCTTTCCAATGAATCCAACCGCACTTCAAAATTCATTTTGTAGCCTTAGAAATCATTGAAACAAGTTGCTGCACCAACTAGTGGGCCAAACTCGGGCCTTGTAAGCATATCGGGCCATGGCCCGGATGGAGGGCGCCCCACTAAACCCTGGGACGACCAGAATTCGTCCCTCTCTCCCTGCTAGCCGTCATCCCTTGTCTCTTATTTAATTAGTCCCCATTGTATCAAGAAAGACAGACCATGTTGATTACAGATAGAACTCTTGTTCGCCGGTTGATTGCAAATTGCATCCCAGTGGGAATTGGGAGTCTCTTTCGCTGTTGTTCTCTTAGCTTGCTCAAGATCAATTGAAGCAACGTGCGTCTACTCTCGTGGTCTCGTAGACGCATCGATCATATCGTGTGGTTGGGCGAATTCTCTCGTCGCAGGCTTCCGTTAACCAGCACGGTTGTTGGCGCCGTCGTTTCGTCAGGTTGCACGGATCACCAGTTATCCTCGCTGATCCTACGTCGTGAAGATTGGGCAAACCCTCTGTATCACTGCATGTCAAAATCGGTGGCATCAAGGATCCCATCGGATCATGCCCTTTCTGTTTGCCAAAAGCAAGTCAGATGGCTGCTTGGCCATATTACACGAGCTGAGGGAATCCTCAGAGGTGTCAAGGTGACCTTAGATGACCAAAGCATCAGGCTAGATTTCCATGTCTTCGATGTCCCTGACCTGTATCACTCTCGCATCCTGATCGGGCAGCCCGTAAAGGAGTTAGTCTGAATTATGGAAGGAGGAGAATATGTCGGCCTGACAGTAGGTAACAAATACCTTTCAGTGTGCTTTGCAAGATCCATCAATCATCCTATGGAAGCCGAGCCACTGCCGGATCCGTTAGAAGAGGCTATGACAGCTGGTCTCTTCAAGACTGCCCACCCTAGGGGTCTGGATGAAGACGCTCCGTATTTTGTTCAATAGGAAGATTCAAATGGTTATTTCTAGCAAAATAGGACTGAGGAACCTCCTTACTTGCCTATCGAGCTAAAACCTCTTCCTCCCAGGCTTAAGCACGTCTTCTTAAAGAAGAACCGTAACAAGCCGGCTATCATCAGCGATTCACTGACTGAGGATGAATGCCACCGGCTTGTCACCACTAAAGAGAAGTACATCTCAGTCTTAGGTTATTCACTTAAGGACCTCAAGGGGATAAGCTTGAGTCCATGCACTCATCGCATCCCAATGAAAACGGGCCACAAACCCACACGGGAGCACCAGCGTAGGCTTAATAATGCGATGAGAGAAGTGATTAAGAAGTAAGTATTGAAACTCCTTCACGGTAGGATAATTTACCCAGAATCCGATAGCAAGTGGGTTAGCCCTGTTCAAGTAGTTCCAAAGAAAGGAGGCATGACGTTAGTGCAAAATGAGAGGAATGAACTCATCCCACAACGCACTGACATTCGATGGTGTATGTGCGTGTACTACCGTAAGCTTAACAATACCAATAGGAAAGATCATTTCCCCTGCCTTTCATAGACGATATGCTAGAACATCTGGCCAACCACTCATTCTTTTGCTATCTTGATGGCTACTCTGGTTATCATCAAATTCCCAAACATCCTGATGACCAAATTAAGACCACCTTCACATGCCCTTATGGCACCTCCACCTATCGACACATCTCGTTCGGCCTTTGCAATGCCCCTGCATCCTTCCAAGGTGCATGATGGCCATATTTTCCGACATGATCAAAAAGATCATGGAAGTTTTCATGAATGACTACACTGTCTGTGGGACCTCGTTTGACAACTATTTGAAAAACTTTGAGAGGGTCCTAAGGATATGCCGAGAATTGGACTTAGTTTTAAACTGGGAAAATGACGGTTCATGGTGAGAGAATGAATTGTCCTCGGCCATCTCATTTCTGAACGAGGGATCGAGGTACATAGAGCCAAGGTCGAGGTAATCGAGAGGTTACCGCCACCATTAGACTTTAAGGGAATTTGTAGCTTCTTGGGTTATGCGGGTTTCTATAGAGGATTCATAAAAAACTTTTCTCATGTCGCTCGTGTCGTAACTAACTTGCTGGCGAAAGAAGCTCCTTTCATCTTTGACGAAGATTGCCTCGTCGCTTTCAAAACTTTGAAGCAAGTTCTAGTCTCCGCACCCGTAATTTGGCCACCTGATTGGAAGATGCCCTTTGAGATCATGTGTGATGCGAGAAACTTTGCCGTAGGAGCAGTCTTTGGCCAGCGTAAGGATAGAAAGCATTACGCCATTGCGTATGTTAGCAAAACCTTAACCGGCCCACAACTCAATTATGCCACCACAGAGAAGGAACCTCTAGCCATAGTCTTTGCGACAGAGAAGTTCTGATCTTACTTGGTAGGAACAAAGGTGACAGTTTGTACAGACCATGTGGCCATAAAATACCTTCTTACCAAGGAAGACGCGAAAGCCCGACTCATCCGTTGGATCCTTCTGCTCCAAGAATTTGATCTAAAAATCAAGGACATGAAAGGAGTAGAAAACTCTGTGGCTAACCATCTTTCCCGAATGCAAGTGAAGGAAACCACAAACATGCCTATAGATGACTACCTACGGCATGACACTATGCTTGCAGTTTCAACTGCCGACCCTTGGTACACTAACATAGTGAACTACTTGGTAGGGCGTATATAGCACTAGGGGAGGATAAGAATAAGCTGATCCACGATAGTTTGACTCATCTGTGGGATGAGTCCTTCTGTATCGAGTCTGTGCTGATGGGTTGCTTCGTAGATGCATACCCACGAGTGAAACGCACGTGATCCTCAAAAATGCCATTCGTCACCATACGGGGGCCATTATGGCACTTTTAGAACCCATGCCAAGATTTGGCAAAGTGGTTTCTTTTGGCCTTCATTGTATAGTGACACCAAGGAGTTCGTTAGACGCTGTGCTAGATGCCAAAGAGTTAGGAACATTAATTCTCGAGATACTCTGCCCTTAAGAAGCAATTTGCAAATTGATATTTTCGATGCTTGGGGGTAGATTTATGGGTCCATTCCCTAAATCAGACTCTGATATGTTCCTCCGAGTAGCGGCCGATTACTTCTCCAAATGGGTCAAGGCACTCCCTTGTTGTGCGGCTGACTCAACACACGCTAAGAAAATGTTCCAAGAGATCATTTTCCCTAGGTTTGGCGTCCATAGGATTGTGATTAGCGATGGTGGCTCACACTTTATCCACCGAAGCTTTAAGTATGCACTGAAAAGCTTAGGGGTAGACCATAAAGATTAGTCCAGGAGCTTTCGCAAAATGCAGAACAATGTCACGAGCCACAATTTCAGTGTCCTGTGTCACCATATTTTTGGACCTATGGCCCATGTAACTTAGGGTTTTGGTGGGTGCCTCTGGTTTGGCCGACCTACTCCCCCTGGCCGCCACTATATATGTGGTCATCACTTCTCTTCTATCCTTAGGTTTTGTTGTGTTTTGGTAGACCCCATGTTTGTCCCTCCTCGAGTTCGCGTGTATCGACTATACCACTCGTGACGAGAAACAGAACCTCACCCTTGGTTTCGTGATTTATCAGTTACCATCTTGTGTTTACTTGTTCTCGATTGCTAGTAGGTTCAAGGATCGATCGTGCCTAGCTCGGTTGATCGCCTCGTGTGGTGACTTCGTGATTGTTCGGTTGCTTATCCCATGGATTGGTAGCGTCGTCACCACACCAAATCGATGTATTGTTTTTATCAGAAGATCGGGCTGGCCTAGTGCGCATCATGGTGGAATGACGAAAGTGACGTTAGATATTTCGGGTTGAGAGGTTCTACTAAAATTTTACACTAGTCAAGGATATAAGGATAATCCACACAATCCTACTCTGTATCGGAGCTCGGCCCATTCACTACCACCCGCTATCAGTAAGAACACCGAATGACTATGATCACCCCCTATTAGGTTCGACTGGGCTGAGACTAACGAACGGATTTCACAAACTGCCACGCGGATAGCAGCGCTGTCACCACCTACTACCTACCGCTCAGCTGTTTAATCAGGAGTCTATCGGGTACTAACTAGTATAGACACCACATCTATTCCTAGCAGTACTACGTATCAAGAACGTCACTCGATACGCATTCCCACTAAACTTGAAACTAATATCTATTGTGTCACCCAAGCACAGAGATTTAGCACTCAAGATCTAACAGAGCCTAATACTCAAGATCTAACACTCAAGATTTAGCACTCAATGAGAGTACTCCGACGATTTGGGCTCAAGGTGTTCATACTTCATGAGCGCCTTGCCCTTTCCCATGTGCAGCGCGGTCCTATGAGTGACATTAGGTTGGCCACATGGCGGAGAGAAAATAAGCTTCTTGGCGATGACCATATTTGAGGCTAAGTTGCCCTGTGGTTGGTCTCGATGGTGAAGGGGCACATGCCGCCTTCCCTTTCCGGATGATACGGAGAGGAGAGAGTGGGCGTGCCGCACTTCGTGCGCCGCCACTTTGCAGAGGGGAGGTCGGCTGACACGGTGGGATCGGCCGACACAGTGGGCTCGGTCTGGCTTCCGGTGATGCCTCCGGTGAGAACGCAACCTTTTTCAACTGCACCGCTAAAAGGTTAATGTTCCCGGAGTTGCTTTTTGACGGCTTGGGTACCGGTTGGTCAGACGAGATGATGTCATAGATGCTAGGAATGGATTTTGGGGTCTTATCGGCCATGGCTCAGTGTGGATTATCTCGAGTTGGCTCAAGGTGGTGGAAAGTGGATAAGTGGGAGGAGGAAGAAGATGAATGAAGTGAATGGAAAAGCCTCCTCCCGTTGGTTTTCAAACGAGTGAAAACATTCAGAAGCTACAAAACCAGATTAGACACTCCCCCATCAAAAGATTTCAAACATGGGCGAAAAGGTGGGTCGGCCGACTTGGATTGGGGCGGCCGACATAGATAGGTCGGCCGACCGGCTTTCGGTCTGGCTCGGGTGCAGTCTTTTTAGGAAAGTTGGTGTACTTTGCCAATTTTCTCTGATGGGTCTCTGCAAACACAATCTCACAAAAACTAGTGGAATTTGTGAATTAGCAATAGTTTATTTGATCATTTCATGGTTATGTTGACAGTTAAAGTTGTAAAAAATGTTGTTCAAATTAATTGTTAACACCCCATGCTTAGGGTTTTGCTCGTCCCGAGTAAAGGGAGGAACTGAAAACAAGGGATTTAGCAAATTTTTGTTAAGACATATATAACTCTATAAGAATAATTAACAGTCATAAAAGTTATTTCAAAGTATTACTCATGGGTCTATAAAGTGGCTAAAAACCTTACCATTACTAGTTGACGGATGGAACAACTTATTCATGGAGAAGACTTCCCTCTACTGCCTAGCATACCTTGAAGTTTTTTATAATTTTTAAAAAGAATTTTTAGCTCATTCCTAAAGTGATACTCTCATATTACTCAGTTTATAGTGGTTAACCTTGCCAAGGACAAAATTTAGCCTTCCCTACAATCTAAGGCTTACGTGGAGTCCAAGGTAGGGTAAACTAGGCCATATACGCTACATATATTATCAAATTAAAACCAGATCCTAGTAGAGATCGTGCGATGCTAATTCGGATCATTAAAAAATAATGTCTAGGGGTAAGGGAGAAAATAAATTCACATCAAAGGATAAATATAATCAGCTTAGGGAGCATGCCCTAAATATGATATGACACTTATTTACGTGAGCCATAGTCCGACGTAAATAAGTGTCACGTCAACTTTCCACGAGACGGCAGAGACCGGCAAAACATATTTACGTCTGTCCGAAGGTCGACGTAAATACAAATTATTTACGTCGGGGCCGACGTAAATACAAATATTAGCATCAATGAAATTACGTGTGACACAAATACCTATGTAAGTCGGTTTTTCTTCTATTTACGACGGCTTCTGGGTCACGTAAATAATCTGGATTCCTGTAGTGCATTGAGCCTGTAAACATCGGCGAGCTGATCATATTGTGCACCGCCCGGCAGCTACCAGGGACGTGCCAGTGCTCGTCGAGATGATGCAGGAGGTCTACACGCCCTTCAAGACGACATGCTCACGTTCCTCGACGAGATGGCCGAGGAAGATAAACACCGGAACGACAAGTGATGCAAGCATAGGAAGTTATATTCTGTACATATGATGAGGACATCAACATGAAGGATATGACCGCTGCCTCTACTTCGTCTACCTCTACTTCGTCTACTTCCTCTCCGACCGCACCGTCTACTACTCCGTCATCGCCTAGGAGCCTAAATCCAGGAGCTCGGCCTTTCAAGCCCAAGAAGAAGGACCAGCGCATCAAGCATGCACCACGAGGAAGCACCACGCACTAACGAAGGCCCATATGGAAGCCAAAGATGCTAGAGAACCCGTCTCGGCCATCCAGCAGCCCGTCGACTCCAAACGGGCGTAACTCGGGCTCCCGAACTCCGATTTTGGCGTGTGACCACTCGTTGGAAAGCTATGGAGATCAGCTTTCGAATGGATCCAGCCCAACATCAAAATTCGTTCAGCAGCGTCGGGAAAACATCGAACAAGCTCACGAGCCACAATTTCAGGGTGCTGCGTCACCTTATCTTTGGGCCTATGGCCCATGTACCTTAGGGCTTTGGTGGTGGCCGACCCTAGGGTGGTGGACGGCGCCCCTTTGCTGGTCGCCACTCTATATATGGCCGCCGCCGTCATATGTTGAGGTTTAGGTTTTGTTGTGTTTGGTAGACCCCTTGTGTGTCCCTCCCCGTGATTGCGCGTGTCGACTAGACCGCCCGATACGGGAAACAGAACCTCACCATTGGTTTGAGATATTGGTTTGTTCCAATTGCTATCTACTTGATTCTTGCAAGTTTCTCGATTGCTCGCAGGGATTAAGATCGATCGTGTTGGTCACGGTTGATAACACTCGAGTTGGTGGTATTGCGATTGCCGGTTTCTAGCCTTGCTGGTTGGTAGCCGAATATCACGGCATCATCATCTCGCAAATCGACGTATCGTTCTCTCCAGAAGATCGGGCCGACCCGTGGCGCATCAACATATTGCTACTAGCTAGCAAGCAGAACTGTAGAAGGAGCAGCCGTGGGGTTGCAATGGACTAAAACCAATACATGGAATGGATTGAAATCGAACGTAGGAAATGGTTCAAGAGATCCTCGGCACATCCAAAAAGGCCATCCCCTGAGCAGATGATCGGTGATTTGATCGAGAGGATAGTAACCTGATCAAAGTCAGGGCTCACTGACATTTGCTTGTCTGCTGCTTTCGTTGCTTCCTTTGAGACGAATGATGTCACCCATACTCTTTCTGATCCCTCATGGGTGAATGCAATCCATGAAGAGTTGGAAAATTATGAGAGAAATAAAGTCTGGCAGCTTGTTGAATGCTCTAAAGGACATAATACAATACCTACTAAATGGTTGTTCAAGAACAAACAAACTGACGGTGGGGTAGTGGTTAGGAATAAGGCTAGGTTTGTTGCTCAAGGTTTTACTCAAATTGGTGGGATAGATTTTGATGAGACCTGTGCTCCTATTGGTAGACATGATTCCATCAGGATTTTGGTTGCATTTATGGCATCCAACAATTTCGAGCTGTTTGAAATGGATGTCAGAAGTGCTTTCCTAAATAGATATATTAACGAGGAAGTATATGTTAAGCAAGCTCCTGGGTTTGAGGATTCAGGTATCCTAATCTTGTATACAAGCTTGATAAGGCTTTATAGGGGCTAAAACAAGCACCCAGGGCCTGGTATGAGAGACAAAAAACTTACCTGGTGAGTAACGGATTTGTGATGGGTAAGTTAGATCAGACCTTGTTTACCATAGGATTGGTATTGATTTCATCCTAGTGCAAGTCTATGTGGATAACATAATATTTGGTGGTTCCTCCCCTGCTCTTGTTTCTGAGTTCTTAGAGGTGATGAGCTTCAAATTTTAGATGAGCATGATGGGGAAACTCAATTTCTTCTTGGGATTCCAGTTTAGACAAACACTGGAGGGCACTTTCCTTCATCACAGCAAATACACCAGACCTGCTGAGTCGGTTTGCGATGTCTAATTACAAGCCGGTCTCTAATTTGATGGCGACCACCACAGCTTTAGGGCCTGATGAAAATGATGAATCAGTCAACCAGAAGGACTATCGTAGCATGACCGGCTACTTACTCTACCTAACCTCTTGCTGCCCGGACATACAGTTTGTTGTGTGTCTTTGTTCCTGTTTGCGATTCTTACGCTATTAGAAATAATCCGCAAGCGGACGGATATTCCTTATAGTTTTCACCCGTGAATATTCCGGAGTATTGAATCCACATAATACGAGGGAGAAGGATAATTCTAATATGTATATTACTTAAGATATCAACCAGCTAGTTAACGGGGGTAAGGATACTAATAAGATAATTAAATCGGTGACACACAAATAGGACTATAAAAAGATAAGTTTGTGATGCGCGCTAGGTCCGCCCGATCTTCTGGTGAGGAACGATACGTCGGTTTGGTGTACAACGAAGTAGATGGATCGCCTACTAACCATGAGATAAGCAACCAAGCAATCGCAACGTCACCTCGCTGAACCGATCAACCAAGTCGAAACCCGATCGATCCTTGAACCTGCTGCAACCGAGAACAAGCAAGAACAAGATGATAACTGATAAATCACGAAACCAAGGGTGAGGTTCTGTTTTCCCGTATTGGGCGGTCTAGTCGACACGCGCAATCTCGGGGAGGGACACACAAGGGGTCTACCAAACACAACAAAACATAAGCAAAAATGATGGTGGCGGCTAGTTTTTGTGGTGGAGGGAGGTGGAGGATGGCCCAAGGGGTGGACGCCAAGGTGGAGGGCGTGCTAGGGTTACCACCCACGTCCACGTCCTTGGCCTGGGCCCTTCCCACAATTTACAAGGCGCACGGCCCAAACAAGCTGACGCAGCACCTGACAGATTGTATCCCGTGAATTGTTCTTCAAATATCTGCTGATCCAGGACAAAGTTGGCTGTGAGATTGGATCCAGTGGAAATATTACCTCCTAACCTTTCCAGAATGTCCTCATTTGCCTTATTTGGAACTCGTATGTGGCCTAGGCAGTCGTTCGAAGTCAAGCTGGTCGCTGATGGCCGAACCGGTCTTTCGGAAGAGTTGGGCTTGCACTTGGGCTTTCTTGTGTGTGATGAAGGGTCTTCAATCTTGGTAATCACGTGTTGGACCTCCCCCTTTGATGGCATGTGTGGCTTGGCCCAAGCATAGAGTCCACTTGAAGTTTCTTGTCAGCATGTCGTTGCGACGTTTCAGCACATCGTCCTAGCACGGATATCGACAAATTTGGCGGCGTTGTAGTGGAACGAGCGAGAGGCGTCGTGTCCATGTCCGTTGATGGGGACACGGTGGTGGCCCGATCTTCTGGTCAGACTCGAGGGGATAATTTCGATCTGGTCGGAGAGGCGACCTTGACGATCCGGCTACCAACCTCGCAAGGATGACAACCCGGCAATCGCTAAACCACCAAACCTGCTCGTTATCAATCTGCTTTCCCATATTGGGCGGTCCAGTCGACACGCGCAATCTCGGGGAGGGACACACAAGGGGTCTACCAAACACAACAAAACATAAGCAAAAATGATGGTGGCGGCTAGTTTTTATGCTGGAGGGAGGTGGAGGATGGCCCAAGGGGTGGAGGCCAAGGTGGAGGGCGTTCTAGGGTTACCTCCCACGTCCACGTCCTTGGTCTGGGCCCTTCCCACAATTGGCGCACGGCCCAAACAAGGTGACGCAGCACCTGACAGATTGTATCACGTGAATTGTTCTTCAAATATCTGCTGATCCAGGACACATTTGGCAGTGAGATTGGATCCATTGGAAATATTATCTCCTAACCTTTCCAGAATGTCCTCATTTTCCTCATTTGGACCTCGTATGTGGCCTAGGCAGTCGTTCGAAGTCAAGCTAGTCGCTGATGGCCGAACCGGGCTTTCGGAAGAGTTGGGCTTGCACTTGGGCTTTCTTGCGCGTGATGAAGGGTCTTCAATCTTGGTAATAACGTGTTGGACCTCCCCCTTTGATGGCATGTGTGGCTTGGCCCAAGCATGGAGTCCACTTGAAGTTTCTTGTCAGCATGTCGTTGCGACGTTTCAGCACATCGTCCTAGCACGGATATCGACAACTTTGGCGGCGTTGTAGTGGAAGGAGCGAGAGGCGTCCTGTCCATGTCCGTCTTTGTGATGGTCCCCTCATCACGAGATCAGCAACCAAGCAATCGCAACGTCACCTCGCTGAACCGATCAACCAAGTCGAAACCCGATCGATCCTTGAACCTGCTGCACCGAGAACAGGCAAGAACAAGATGATAAGTGATAAATCACGAAACCAAGGGTGAGGTTCTGTTTTCCAGTATTGGGCGGTCTAGTCGACACGCGCAATCTCGGGGAGGGACACACAAGGGGTCTACCAAACACAACAAAACATAAGCAAAAATGATGGTGGCGGCTAGTTTTTGTGGTGGAGGGAGGTGGAGGATGGCCCAAGGGGTGGACGCCAAAGTGGAGGGCGTGCTAGGGTTACCTCCCACGTCCACGTCCTTGGCCTGGGCCCTTCCCACAATTTACAAGGCGCACGGCCCAAACAAGGTGACGCAGCACCTGACAGATTGTATCCCGTGAATTGTTCTTCAAATATCCGCTGATCCAGGACAAATTTGGCAGTGAGATTTGATCCATTGGAAATATTATCTGCTAACCTTTCCAGAATGTCCTTGTTTTCCTCATTTGGACCTCGTATGTGGCCTAGGCAGTCGTTCGAAGTCTAGCTAGTCGCTTATGGCCGATCCGGGCTTTCGAAATTGTTGGGCTTGCACTTGGGCTTTCTTGCGCGTGATGAAGGGTCTTCAATCTTGGTAATAACGTGTTGGACCTCCCCTTTGATGGCATGTGTGGCTTCGCCCAAGCATGGAGTCCACTTGAAGTTTCCTGTCAGCATGTCGTTGCGACGTTTCAGCACGTCGTCCTAGCACGGATATCGACAACTTTGGCGGCGTTGTAGTGGAAGGAGCGAGAGGCATCGTGTCCATGTCCGTCTTTGTGATGGTCCCATCACCACGAGATCAGCAACCAAGCAATCGCAACGTCACCTCGCTGAACCGATCAACCAAGTCGAAATCCGATCGACCCTTGAACCTGCTGCAACTGAGAAGAAGCAAGAACCAAGGGTGAGGTTCTATTTTCCCGTATTGGGCCGTCTAGTCGACACGCGCAATCTCCGGGAGGGACACACAAGGGGTCTACCAAACACAACAAAACATAAGCAAAAATGATGGTGGCGGCTAGTTTTTGTGGTGGAGGGAGGTGGAGGATGGCCCAACGGGTGGACGCCAAGGTGGAGGGCGTGCTAGGGTTACCTCCCACGTCCACGTCCTTGGCCTGGGCCCTTCACACAATTTACAAGGCGCACGGCCCAAACAAGGTGACGCATCACCTGACAGATTGTATCCCGTGAATTGTTCTTCAAATATCTGCTGATCTAGGACAAATTTGGCAGTGAGATTGGATCCATTGGAAATATTATGTCCTAACATTTCCAGAATGTCCTCATTTTCCTCATTTGGACCTCGTATGTGGCCTAGGCAGTCGTTCGAAGTCAAGCTCGTCGCTGATGGCCGAACAGGGCTGTCGGAAGAGTTGGGCTTGCACTTGGGCTTTCTTGTGCGTGATGAAGGGTCTTCAATCTTGGTAATCACGTGTTGGACCTCCCCCTTTGATGGCATGTGTGGCTTGGCCCAAGCATGGAGTCCACCTGAAGTTTCTTGTCAGCACATCGTCCTAGCACTGATATCGACAACTTTGGCGGCGTTGTAGTGGCGAGAGGCGTCGTGTCCATGTTCGTCTTTGTGATGGTCGCATCATCACGAGATAAGCAACCAAGCAATCGCAACGTCAGCTCGCTGAACCGATCAACCAAGTCGAAACCCGATCGTCCCTTGAACCTGCTGCAACCGAGAACAAGCAAGAACAAGATGATAAGTGATAAATCACGAAACCAAGGGTGAGGTTCTGTTTTCCCGTATTGGGCGGTCTAGTCGACACGCGCAATCTCGGGGAGGGACACACAAGGGGTCTACCAAACACAACAAAACATAAGCAAAAATGATGGTGGCGGCTAGTTTTTGTGGTGGAGGGAGGTGGAGGATGGCCCAAGGGGTGGACGCCAAGGTGGAGGGCGTGCTAGGGTTACCTCCCACGTCCACGTCCTTGGGCTGGGCCCTTCCCACAATTTACAAGGCGCACGGCCCAAACAAGGTGACGCAGCACCTGACAGATTGTATCCCGTGAATTGTTCTTCAAATATCTGCTGATCCAGGACAAATTTGGCAGTGAGATTGGATCCATTGGAAATATTATGTCCTAACCTTTCCAGAATGTCGTCATTTTCCTCATTTGGACCTCGTATGTGGCCTAGGCAGTCGTTCGAAGTCAAGCTAGTCGCTGATGGCCGAACCGGGCTTTCGGAAGAGTTGGGCTTGCACTTGGGCTTTCTTGCGCGTGATGAAGGGTCTTCAATCTTGGTAATCACGTGCTGGACCTCCCCCTTTGATGGCATGTGTGGCTTGGCCCAAGCATGGAGTCCACTTGAAGTTTCTTGTCAGCATGTCGTTGCGACGTTTCAGCACATCGTCCTAGCACGGATATCGACAACTTTGGCGGCGTTGTAGTGGAAGGAGCGAGAGGCGTCGTGTCCATGTCCGTCTTTGTGATGGTCTCATCATCACGAGATCAGCAACCAAGCAATCGCAACGTCACCTCGCTGAACCGATCAACCAAGTCGAAACCCGATCGATCCTTGAACCTGCTGCAACCGAGAACAAGCAAGAACAAGATGATAAGGGATAAATCAAGAAACCATGGGTGAGGTTCTGTTTTCCCGTATTGGGCGGTCTGGTCGACACGCGCAATCTCGGGGAGGGACACACAAGGGGTCTACCAAACACAACAAAACATAAGCAAAAATGATGGTGGCGGCTAGTTTTTGTGGTGGAGGGAGGTGGAGGATGGCCCAAGGGGTGGACACAAAGGTGGAGGGCGTGCTACGGTTACCTCCCACGTCCACGTCCTTGGGCTACGCCCTTCCCACAATTTACAAGGCGCACGGCCCAAACAAGGTGACGCAGCACCTGACAGATTGTATCCCGTGAATTGTTCTTCAAATATCTGCTGATCCTGGACAAATTTGGCAGTGAGATGGGATCCATTGGAAATATTATGTCCTAACCATTCCAGAATGTCGTCATTTTCCTCATTTGTGAGATTGGATCCACTAGAAATATTATCTCCTAACCTTTCCAGAATGTCCTCATTTTCCTCATTTGGACCTCGTATGTGGCCTAGGCAGTCGTTCGAAGTCAAGCTAGTCGCTGATGGCCGAACCGGGCTTTCGGAAGAGTTGGGCTTGTGTGGCTTAGCCGAACGCAGCACCTAAGGGTCTTCAATCTTGGTAATAACGTGTTGGACCTCCCCCTTTGATGGCATGTGTGGCTTGGCCCAAGCATGGAGTCCACTTGAAGTTTCTTGTCAGCATCGTTACGACATTCAGCACATCGTCCTAGCACGGATATCGACAACTTTGGTGGCGTTGTAGTGGAAGGAGCGAGAGGCGTCATGTCCATGTCCGTCCTTGTGATGGTCTCATCAGAGAGACAAAGGCTAGGGTTCTTGAGAGAGATGAATATGAATTATGCTCAAATCAGGATGTAATCAGAGTGAGTAACCTTTTGAAAGGTATTAGAGAAGGATTTAAATAGGGAATCCCCAAAACTAGCCGTTGCTGCAGTTAATCCCGCATCAGATGTTCAAACCCCGTCGGATGTTCTGATGGCCATCGGATGTTCCGACCCATGTTCCGATGGACTGCTTACTGGATTGTTTTGAAAATTGACAGGCTGAATCACCATCGGATGTTCTAACCCTCGTCAGATGTTCTGATGATGTAGATTCTGTATGAGATGTATTTTGAGTGAAAAACTCACACGAAATTCGAGATACCTATTTTGAGTACTTAGGAACCTTTATAAGCTTCTCCATTGCATCCCTCTTCATAGTACGGCATCCCTATGACTCAATAAATTAAGATTTACAAATAAATACTAGACTTGATGCCTTCTTGCAATATATCCGCTTTTGAGGGGTACACCATCACATGTAAACAAGTACCTCATGGATTTTAACCTGTATAACATCTGTGCACAATTCTTCAATAGAAATATTAGCTCTATAATTGTTACTCATTAATCACCAAAATCACTTAGGGCCTAGATGCACTTTCAAATACAAACGTGCATGGTAACACATGTCCTTAACTGATAGCAAATTATTCAAAATAGTGAAACGAACAATGAAACTAAAACTCCAGCTTAATCGTGCTACAATATTGGCAGCACTTAAGCTTTAACAATGCTAATCGTTGTTGATACCACCTTCCATGTCATCCTCCTCCCCCTCACTTTCTCCCATGCTGTAATCACCACTAGTGTCATCGCCACCCATTTCTCCAAGGTTGTGGCTGCTTCCTTGTTGACCAAAGAGTAAATTGCACATTTGTCCCTGGAAGTTGGACGAAAATCTCACTTGGCCCCCTAAACTTTGTTTCGTCTCACCTGGCCCCTGGAAGTGTTTGGGTGCCACAAAAGCCCCTAGAAGTTGGATCCCGTTGCAACACAACCCCCGAAGTTGGCTCTGGTTGCGGAAAAAATTAGCCTGTGCTGAAACTTCAAGGGGCCAAGTGAGACAAAACAAAGTTTAGGGGGCCAAGTGAGATTTTCGTCCAACTTCAGGGGGCAAATGTGCAATTTACTCTTTGGTCAACAAGGAAGCAGCCACAACCTTGGAGAAATGGGTGGCGATGACACTAGTGGTGATTACAGCATGGGAGAAAGTGAGGGGGAGGAGGATTTGCGCCGCTTCTTCGGAGAAGGCTTGAAAGGCTGGGCTTCTGGATTAAGGCCCCTCGGCGACGAATATGGAGCAGCGTCGGTCGTCGTTGTAGCGGTCGGAGAGGAAAGAGGGGCAGCGGTCACTGTGATCGTATCCACGCTGGTGATGTCCTCATCAAAACCCGATCGATCCTTGAACCTACTGCAAGCGAGAACAAGCAAGAAGAAGATGATAAGTGATAAATCACGAAACCAAGGGTGAGGTTCTGTTTTCCCGTATTGGGCGGTCTAGTCGACACGCGCAATCTCGGGGAGGGACACACAAGGGGTCTACCAAACACAACAAAACATAAGCAAAAATGATGGTGGCGGCTTGTTTTTGTGGTGGAGGGAGGTGGACGATGGCCCAAGGGGTGGACGCCAAAGTGGAGGGCGTGCTAGGGTTACCTCCCACATCCACATCCTTGGCATGGGCTCTTCCCACAATTTACAAGGCGCATGGCCCAAACAAGGTGACGCAGCACCTGACAGATTGTATCCTGTGAATTGTTCTACAAATATCTGCTGATCCAGGACGAATTTGGCAGTGAGATTGGATCCATTGGAAAGATTTTCTCCTAACCTTTCCGGAATGCCCTCATTTGCCTCATTTGGGCCTCGTATGTCGCCTGGGCGTCCGTTTAAAGTCAGGGTAGTTGCTGATGGCCGAACCGGGTCTTCGGAAGAGTTGGGATTGCACTTGGGCTTACTTGAACGTGGGAGATGGTCTTGGGCCTTGATGATAGAGTGTTTAACCTCCCCCATTGATGGCTTGAATAACTTAGCCATAGTATTGAAGCCCACTTGATGTTTTTCGTCATTATGTCGTCGCAGCGTTTCAGCACGTCGATGTGGCATGGATGTCGACGACATCGGCATCATTGTAGTGGAAGAACAGAGAGGCATCGTGTACACATCCATCCTTATCATGCTCTCATCAGACTATGGCTACTACTAAGGGAGCATCGGATGCGTGTGCTGCTTGTATGATCGCCTGTCTGTGTTGGATCGGATCCCTTCGAATGTCCAGGGATCCTTCTTTTATAGGCCCGGCGGGCCGCCCGGAGCTGATGCGGCGGGCCCCCCACCCGTTATTGCTTTAGTGGCGGTGCCCTTGTCTCATTCCGGGGCTCTGTCTGGTCTTGAGCCAGCAGGGAGAAGCTGGTCAGGTTAGTACTGAACATGTGTTTGTCTTGGAGTGCCGATACGGGGGAGAAACCTTCTTTAGGGAGAAAGCACTTTTTCTTTATCCCCAATATAGCATTGACTGGACCGAGCCAACCTTGCGCCACCCGTTAGGGGCGTCGCGTAGCGTAACAACCGTTCGCCGCCTGCCAAAGGGGGGCAAACGATAAATCGAGCTGCCCGCGTGCTTCTCCCCGGACTGCGGGTTCCCGAGGAGGCACAGTTCCTCCCGGTCAAGGTCGGGGAAAGTGTGGTGGGACATGACAGTTGTCGCCACTTGCCTGCGGACAGGTGGACTATCCACGGGACCCTTTCCCGGGCTAAGGATAGCCCGGGAGGCGCACCACGCTTCTGGTTGGGACCCAGGGAGACGCGGCTGACCTGGTCAAGCCCGGGAAAGACCCTGGCGGGCTAGACGCTTCCTTTAGTACGGCCAGGGACGGCCTTTTGGACCTTCTGTATGTGCGGTGGGCCGGTACGAAAACAGCCCAAGGCCCGTCTCAGGATGGGCCGCTTATCAATCACCAACAGTTGAGCCTTGGATTAGGCAAGCGAACCTTGATCGTGGTTCCCGAAAATCACATGAAGTAGGGTTGTACTCATCTACCCTCAAGACTTGCCCTTTGATGTTTCCAAGAAGGTCACTCTAGCACTCTCTAGAATCCCAAACTTCCCACAATGCGGATGACAAAACAAGTTCAGTCTATGTCATCCAACATGCTTCTCATTTCTATCCAGTGCAATACCATGTTTGCTTTTGGATTCGTGGGTTTCCTTTGAGCGTACAGGTATTGAAGTCGATTGCATAGAACGCAAATCATGTCCAGACTTAATCACCACAGCAAGTTGGTCATGCATGAATCTAAAAGTTGAATCATGTGTTTCATTCATGCGGGGTGCAATTGTGTGTGCCTTGCCAAAAACAATATCCAGAAATCATCATGGTTAAAATCTTTAGCCTATCATGTGTGACTCTACAACTCATGGAAAACCTAGATTTCTAGTTAGATTTTTGCAACGAGCATTCAAGCATTTCATTGAAAAATCTAAACAAGTATCTAGTTCCAATTATGTGCAGAGTACTTAAAAATTCAAGGGTTAGAAGGCGCACACCTTTTCCCGAAGTTGTTCCAACCATGAGCTGTTGTCCAAGGCCTTGGTTGGAGTGTGAGTCCGTTTCGAGGTGGACAAGTTGTACCTCTTGCGGATGCCCTCGGCACACTTGGACAGGGTTTTTCCAAACTTACCATTCCACGTCATTTCTGCAAAATGGGTCAGACCACAAATACCCAAAGGATATATAGAGTGAAGATCAAAGGTTAGGTCCAACAATTAGCGAAATCAGTGGTCCTTTCAGGGCCTATTGAATTGCCTCCACAAAAATTATTTGCTTAAGTCACAATGTCATTTATCAATGGTGCAATGCAATGGGGTGAATGCTCATGTTGTAAAAATTTTTCCACTATCTACAATACTTTGATTGGCTAAAAGCCTAATCTAGCAAGTAGAGTAGTGGATGAGATGGAAGTGATCGGTAAATTTTTTTTTAAAAAAAAAATGCAAGGTGGATGCAATGAGGGAAAATTCAAATATGCAGTGGAAATGCAAGAATTAAATATGAATGCAGGGATAGGTTCCGGCTTACCTCCTGATGAGGACTCGAATTTTTCATGGTCCTCGAGTCAGACCGTCTCCATACCTTATTTTTTTGAAGAATTTCAGCGATCGAAGATGATGTCGCGGCTGGTTGGAGTTTCTTATCACGCCACATTTGTTTTGTTCGAGATTTTCCCTTGGCGCTGACCTTCGATTGTGGCTCCGAATTTTCGACCGCAGGTTGCTTCCGCTCCTTGGTTCGGGATATCTTCGCTCCCTTGCCCTCCATCCAACATGGACGCCGTAAAGGTTCGTCCGAAAGTTGGAGAGTTCTCCTTATGGTTGCAGCGAAACTACCCATCTGAGGTTTTGGTATAGCCTCCGCTTCCCTCTGCACAGTTTTGATGTGTTCACCATAAAATGTGTGTACCTTTGAGAGTTGCCCAACTTTTGGCCTGAAGTTGAAGATTTCTTTTCGGCCAGCGATGTTGAGTCGAACCCATCCTGCACCAACGTCAATGGCCGCATTTGCCACGCCCAAGAATGGTCTCCCAAGGATGAGAGACATCTTGGCGTCCATCTCCATGTCAAGTACCACAAAGTCCACGGACACTATGAATTTTCAGGTTTTCACTGGTATATACTTAGCGACTCCGACAGGACGACGGATAGATCGATCCGCAAGCTGCAGGGTTATGACAGCAGGAGACAAGGTACAAAGTTTAAATTTATCATAAATTACCTTGACCATAATGCTGACGCTTGCTCCCAGATCGCACAAAACACGGTCAAAGTGTACTGCATCAATGGAGCATAAGATGGTTGGATAACCAAGACTTCTGTGGTCCTTGGAGAAGATGTTCAATATCGCAACACTACATTCCTTGGTCAACTTAATGACCTTCGCCATCGACAACGGGTGCTTGTTGTTGAGGTATCTTGCGCATGTGGGTACCTGCAGCGCATCTAGCAATGGAATGTTGACATATAATTGCTTTATTACCTCGACAAACTTACCTAACTGGACGTCTGCAGTCAATTGGTGTTGATGGTGCGGAATTGGCAGTGCTTGCGCATCCATGAACTTGGCGGGACTAGTTCTAGTACTCCGCGTCTTCTCCCTTCATCTTTCGTGGGTCAACATGAGGTTCCACTTCAAACCCTTTCTTATCTTTGTCAACCTCGTTGGGGTGGCATGCTTCTTTTTAGCACTACTGCCCATTCGATGGTGGGCGAACAAGAAGTTGGGTTTGGTGTTCCTTCCCAGCATGTAGCTCGATCGTGCACGGAATCTGTTGTTGACGGAGTTGGCATCCACGTCGACAAGAGCCGGCTTCCGCTCGAAGCCCTCGTCACCCGCATTGGTGGAAGACCCAGTGGGGATGGTTGTGCGACACAAGACCAAGAACTCAAGGATGGCTTTCTCTAAATTCATCTCAAATGAAGACGATGGTGTTTAGGTAGAGAGGAAAGGGTTGCTTATGAGGGTCGGAAGGTTTTGGGGGAAGTTTTCCGAAAGTTTTTTTTCTGGAAGTTTTTTAAAAGGTCAAATCCGGTCATGGACAACTCTGCTCGTTTCTCCAAACAAGACAGAGCAGGGATAAACACGTTAACTAGGTTGGTATAAATAATAAAGATATTATTTATTTTTTTGGATTGGATTTTTTTTGAATTATCTTCTACCTCTGCGCTCCTCGTCAACTGCGCCAGAATACTTGTTGGCGATTCTTACGCTCTTAGAAGTTAATCCGCAAGCGGACGGATATCGCTTGTAGTTTTCACCTATGAGTATTCCAAGGTATCGAATCCACAGGAAACAAGGGAGAAAGATAATTCTAATATCTATATTATTGAGATACCAACCAGCTAGCTAAGAGGTAAATATGATACGATAAATAGATCGGTGACACACACACATACACACACACTAAGTAGAGTGCTACAATAATTAGGCAGACAGTTGGGAGGACAACGAGGCGGGTTTAATAAGTTCGTAAATGTTGTGTGATTCAGTTTATTGAGAGAGCTTAGGTGATAACGATCAGTGGTTCACTTAATATTCATCGTCGGAGCTCGAACATTCACTACCACCCGCTATTCTGAATTGGAATCCCGAATGGTTATGATCATTCCGATAGGGCTCTACTGATCCAAAGCCGGACGCTGTGGGTTACGCGCGAGATAATTAATATCTATGGATGGATAGGGCTATCACCACCTACCGCCTACCACATATACGTGGGTCCGGGTGTAAACCGAGTTAGTCCTAGTCTCAGACACCACGTCTGCTACTATTTCTAATCAACCTTCCTCGGATCCCATTCAAGGGTTGGAATGGTTGATTCAAGCCGGTGCTGTTGCCGTGGAAGTTTATGGAGATTCCCAATTGGTGGTTTTCCAGATGATCGGTAAATATGAGTGTCATAGTGAACTACTTCGAGAATATAGGGAAAAGGCTTCTGATTTGGCTAAGTATTTCAGTATATTCACGATTCATTATAATCCGAGAGAACAGAACTATGAGGCCAATGACTTAGCTCAGGAAGCGTCAGGGTATAGATTACCGATCAATGAGCTGGAGATTATTCCGATTGCAAATCCAGTCCCGATAGGATGGCAAGCAGAAATTATCGGTTATATTAAAGATCCTCAGGGGAAAACCGATAGGAAGCTTAAAAGTAGAGCACAGAGGTATGTATTAATTGGTGATAAATTATACTATCAGGGTTTTGACGGGTTATTGCTTAAGTGCCTGAATTAAGAGGAGGCTAAAGTTGCAATCGGAGAAATCATGAAGGACTTCGTGGGACACATCAATCAGCGTATAAGATGAAATGGATGTTGAAGTGCGTAGGATATTTCTGGCCAACGATGATGGAAGATTGATTTAAATATTATAAAGGTTGCGAAGATTGTCAGAAGTTTGGAAATGTTCAGCATGCGCCTGCATCTATTTTACATCCCATCGTAAAGCCGTGGCCTTTTAGAGGATGGGGAATGGATATGATCGAAGAAATATTTCTTTCCTCGTCCAAGGGCATCGGTATATTTTGGTAGCAATGGATTATTTCAATAAATAGGTTGAAGCTGTACCATTGAAGAAAGTGACTGCTACCAAAGCGATCGATTTTGTTAGAGAGCACATAATTTACCGATTTGGCATTCCTCAGACGATCATTACGGATCAGGGATCGGTATTTATCTCAGAAGCATTTCAGGATTATGCTCGAAGCTTGGGAATCACAACAATCAACTCCTCGCCGATTATGCTCAAGCCAACGACCAAGCAGACTCTTTAAATAAGAGCGCTACAAAGCTGATTAAGCGAAAAATCGATGAAAGGCCGCGGGGTTGGCGTAATACGTTGGCGGATGCGCTATGGGCATATCGGATTGCTAAGCATGGGGTTACGAAAGTGTCACCATTTGAGTTGGTGTACGGTCAAGAAGTTGTTCTACCGGTTGAAGCTATCATCGGATCTACAAGGGTTGAACAACAAAATAATGTGAAAGCCGATTACTATAAAAATCAGATGGTGGATAAGCTAGATGATATGGTGGCTGTTCGGTTAAAAGCTTTCGAGCATATTGAGCATGATAAGCAAAGAGTTGCTAGGCATTATAACAAAAAGGTTGTGCCAAAAACTTTTGAAGTGGGAGATCTTGTATGGAAAACGTTTTTACCGATTGGTTCTAGATATCCTAAATATGGAAAATGGTCTCCAAATTGGGAAGGACCGTTTAAGATCAATCGGATTGTTCCTGGAAACGCGTACATTTTGGAAACGCTTGTAGGGCAAGTTTTCAGTAAAGCAATTAATGCCAAGTATCTGAAGAAATATTATCCGAGTATTTGGGTTGGAGCTTGAGTATGGAAGATAAAAGCCGATTCTTAAATGAATCGCCGATAGTTTTAACAGTGACAGATACTTGGTCGAGTTGGTGATGCAATTTTACTCAACACGTTGCTGTTGAGCAAAAGCCGATTCTGATGAATCGTCTATAGTAAAACTAATATAAGCGAAGGAAATTTGCATAAAAGAAATAAAGTTATTACAAACGCTCGAAGGCCTTGAATGTTTGGTGCCTGTGACGCAGGCAAAAGTATACATCCGCAACTTTGCCGATTCAACAATAATAATGTTTAAATTTGGCTCGCAGACCATTCAGTCGTAAAATTCAAAAATGGTTGGGCGGCGCTGGTGATTGTGTCCCGGATCCGGTTGACAGTGTATCTTCCTCGACTGATCCGGGTACAATCGGTATTTTCTTTTTGGCCTCTAAAACCGCCAAGCCGCAAGCCTTTACGATGCTATATTGTTCCTTAGCTGCCGATTTAGACTCCTCAAAGTCTGAGCGAGCAGTCGCTTCGGCTTTCTTTGCCTTCTCTAATTCTTGTTCCAAGGTCTTGACCCTTGAAACTGCCTTGGAGGCAGTAGCTTTTGCTGATTCAGCTTCTTCCTTCAGCCTGAGGTGCTTGTCATTTTGAGAATTGGCATCTTGGATCAGCCCCTTCAATTCCGCTTCAGCATCCTTAAGCGCTTCCCTCTGATGGAGCCGATCCAATGCAGCATCGAAATCGGCTTTCTCTTTTCCAAGGGGCAGCAACTTCTAGATGGCCAAAACCACCTGCTCTGGGAGAACCTCTTTGATGGAATTGGCTATCTCCCGTATGGCAGATGGGTTGGTCAGGAGAGCTGATTCGTTGCTGATCAGTTCCCACATCTCCTTTAGTTTGGCTAGGGTGTCCGGGGAAAACCGATTCTTCTTGATTCCTTCCAGGGCAGATGGCTCAATGACGACGACTAGAGGCGATGGAGTCTTGATCGGAGAAGAAAGAAAGTCCAGCTCGTCGTCAAGCCAATCCATGCTGGATGGATCGAAATTCAGTTCTTCGGTTTTCTTCCCATCATAGGTGATGACCTGCGTGGAGACCATTCTTACCCGAGCTGGGCTTCGAGGTTGAAACATATACTGAAAAGAAATTTTAAAAAGTTACAAGGGATCGGAATTTGAGAATTTTATGAGATGAAGTAAGGAATTTCGATTACGTCTTGGGGATTGAAGGCCGGCGGTGTCTGCGATGCTGGTGGAGGAGCAGGTGTGGCATCCTTCTTCTTTTGGACAGGAGAAGTGTCCTGAAATCAACATTCCGATAAGAAAAAGCCAAAGAGAAGTTGAGAGAATTTGAGGAAAAATCAAGTGCTAACCGTGCCACATATAGACTCGGTGCTATCGGGTGTACGCACCTTTTGGGGCCTCAGCTTCTTGGTGTCCAGTTTCTTCATTTGATCGGTGTCACCTTCGGGTCTCCCTGTTAATCAGAAGTGAGTAAGAAATTGGGTTTTGCAGAATTATAAACCATGAACCGATTTTACCTTTATTCTTGGGTTGCTGAGAGGACCCTTGTGTAAAGGCCGATGCGGACTTAGCTGTTGAATAGAGGCGGTCGGCTTCCTCGCCAACGAGCTTAGCCCTGGGGCGTTTGTCTCCGCTCTGAAAAGGAAAATAACATAAGGTTAGTAATCGGAAAAAGAACGGTGTGGGTTAGTGAACACACACAAGTTAGTAACCTCGCTGTCAGAGGATGATGCGTGATTCTGAGACTCCGTTCTCTCATCGTCTGAATCCAATGAAGAAGGTCCTGACTCAGAAGAATTTTCCTCTTTTCCGTCGCTGTCATCATCATCAGAATCATTAGAATCGGAGCTGTCATTGCTGCTTTTTTCCGATTCTGATGAGAGCTCAGCCATGCCAGCAATTTTGGCCAGTTGGGTTTGCAGATCTGTTTCTTGCCGGTAAACTGTTCGATTAAGGCTGTAGCTCCACCTTCTGTGCTAAAAATGTTCTTGGCAATGGATTCCCACCAGATATCTAATTTTGGAGAGGTGGCCGACCACATTATGAATTCTGTTGGCATTTCAAAGTCCAAGTGTGCAGCGGATAAAATCCCATAAGCCGATTGAGAGTTGAGATCCTCTCTGGCATTCAGATGGCGGTATATGAATAGATCGGGGATGTCTTGCCCAACTTCGTATAGCATACATTATACGAAGTTATACGAGGCGGAGCTTGTCGCGCAGGTCTTCTCCGTGTCGTAGGTGGCGGTCCTCCAAGTGGGCCCGGAGGGTAACCACGCTGTCAGAGGACGATGCGTGATTCTGAGACTCCGTTCTCTCATCGTCTGAATCCAATGAAGAAGGTCCTGACTCAGAAGAATTTTCCTCTTTTCCGTCGCTGTCATCATCATCAGAATCATTAGAATCGGAGCTGTCATTGCTGCTTTTTTCCGATACTGATGAGAGCTCAGCCATGCCAGCAATTTTGGCCAGTTGGGTTTGCAGATCTGTTTCTTGCCAGTAAACTGTTCGATTAAGGCTGTAGCTCCACCTTCTGTGCCAAAAATGTTCTTGGCAATGGATTCCCACCAGATATCGAATTTTGGAGAGGTGGCCGACCACATTATGAATTCTGTCGGCATTTCAAAGTCCAAGTGTGCAGCGGATAAAATCCCATAAGCCGATTGAGAGTTGAGATCCTCTCTGGCATTCAGATGGTGATATATGAATAGATCGGGGATGTCTTGCCCAAGGTTGAATTGCCGAGCTATAACGGCAGGATGATAAAACTCATATGAAGGTTTTATGATGTGAGTCCTTGTGCTCAGAATAGCAAACAAGATGCCTGGTGATATGAATTCTTTATATGCTGGTAAGGCTTTGCCGTTTAAAGTATTGTCTAATCGGAAGAATGAGGGAACCGGATATCTGTCCAAATCGGTATATGGGTTGAACTGCTCCGAGCCATATTCCGATTCAGACATGGTGAAAAATGCAACAAAGGAATGAGAGAGATCCTCTTGGTTTAGGCGCCTCCTGTTGCAGTTTACTGAAATCATCTCTCCATAAGATCTGCATGGGCGCTCGCTGCTATCGGATTCCCTTTCATTCGAAAACTCTAGGCTGCAATCTAGTTCTCCGATGGAGTTGTATATCTGGAGCTTCAAAAATAGACGGATAAACCAGAAAGGACCATCTAGGTTTCCTACTGAGAAATCGGCTTTTTTTGGAGCAGAGATCTTCCCTTATCTCGTGCATCATACGATAAGTTGCTCCTAGTAGGTATTTTCCGATTGACAATTTATTACCTGCTGCCAGTGCTTGGGCTACTCCTTGGTAGACCTTGCTGGGGCTGAGGGATTGTCCACAGAAGAAGAACCTATCTAGCCACATGTTTAAAAAGGCGATGTGCTCTTCGTCCTCGACATCGCCTGTCTGCTGATGGGTACTGATATAGCGCTGCCATCTGAGGTTCTTCTCGGGAACCAGCTTAAGAGTGGCAGACAAATCAAAAGCCGATGGCGAAATGGCTGAGACCGGTTAGCATTGCTACGTCTAGGAGCGTAGGGCTTATGGGTCTAGTGGGAAAAAGGAAGGCGTTGGCTGTGTCACACCAAAAGTAAGCCGATGCTTCCATGAAGGGTTCGTCTGCTGGTGGAGGATGTAAGGAAAGAAGGATAGCATCGGTAATTCCTAACTCATCCCATTGCTCTTTTTGCTGGCCATAAACCCGAATGATCCAGTCCTTGTATCCCTTGATTGGGCTAGGCCAAGATCTAAATGCTGATTTCCAGCTGTTTATACTAAGATTATCGGCAAACAATGGAAGTCTTGCTACTGACTGATCTATGAAACCCGATGGGTCTCGTTCCCCTATTGGTCCCAAAGAATACAGGGCTTCAGTATCTGATCATCGGAATAGTACCTGACACATGTTGCCGATTGGGAGTTGGATGAGGAGTGGCTGTGCGCTGGAAATCCTGAGGGCTCTGGAAAATCCGATGCAGGAGGCTCGTGCGCAGAAGAATGGGTGAAAGTGACAGCGAGTGACTGTCAATTTATAGTCGAGGTAAAATTAGGGTTTTTACTGTTTCGGCGCATATCGCTTGTTGGGCTGGCACGTGATCTCAAAATGGGCGTGAGGCGAAAGTTGTAGGGGTAAAGCTGTGAAATGTTCCAATATGGTTTGGTAAAATCCGATTTTACTTGAAAGTTCGGCTAATGAGAATACCCATTGCCAAACTTAGGGGCATATGTTGACACCCAAATTTGGCAGGAAAATCGGATATGGTGAAATGGTTAAAAATATCAGAATTATTGGGCCGAATCCGAAAATGAGCTTCATCGGCAAAGAAGAAAAGTTTAATGAAGAATACCGATAGTTATGAGACTTCGGAGGAAATACGATCTGATTGGAAGATATGTTTCGCGGCGCGGTAAAATAGGTCGTATTGGTATCGAATTTGTAATAGTATAAATAGGGCTTTAGGTTTCAGGAAAAATATATACATCATACACAAAAACATAATCCGATCAACCTCGTCGAAAGGCTTCAACTCGCAGGTAGAGCTATCTCGATGGGATAATCGATTCTCTTCTTGTAACCCGTGTGCATGGCTGTATCATCTTGATCTTGTGTATACAAAGTATGCTGATCCGTAATGTGTGTTTATCCTGCAATGCCGATTGTCAAGTATCTCATATGTTTTTCCTGAATCCGATATATGCAACTGTCACGTTTAATCGATCTTGTATATGCCTTGTTTAGGATTTTGCATCTTAGATGTTTGCTGATTAGCGTTGTATCTACCCATATTAGTCTTGAGCCTTTAAATCGGTTTATTGGTTTGTATCTAGATTTAGGTATGAATACTGTCTTGCCCTGACCAATCTATTCAATCTATTTTTTGGTTTAATCTAATATATTGATATGAAGGTTTATTACTAATATTATATAAAAATACCAAAAAGAAGTATAAGATTTGTAATTGAAAGAATATTTGCATTTAATTGCTCTATCTAGCATTAAGCCGATAGATCTTGTAATCGGGTTATTTAAAGCCGACTCGAAATAACCTGATCTGGCTATTTTAAAAGCCGATTAGGGCTAAGTCGCTGACAATTTATTCCTTGTCAATTTATAGGTCAAATTGACTGGCACGCTTGGTTCTTGGTTGCGACGCAAGCACAGACTTGACGCTTCCGCACGTGTGTTTGCGAAAAACTCACTTTTTGTGTCAACAGCAGCGTGTTAAGAAAGCCTATAAAGGGGATCGCCCTTTACAGTTTTAGCCCAAGCCCAATCAGGGGGAGGCGAAGCGTTTTCGCGCCCTTTTCTCACACAGTCGGAACGACACGCGTTTCCGCCGGGAAACATATCCGTATCCACTTCCTTCCCATCGCCATGATGGTTTTACTGTGTTTGAAACGGGTTACAAGGCTCGCCCTTTGAACTTCTCCTATGTATAAAAGAAATCCAGAGGCAGTGTACTACTCCACATCCAGCCTGCGAGTTTTTGAGTCCTCTTTTCTCGGCGAAACCCAAAAAACCTCCACATTCTTCTTTCTCGAGATCAATGGCGAATCAGGTCGAGATTGTGAAGGAGTGGGTCGCCGAGGCTGCCACGGAAGCCGAGGCCCAAGCCGCCGCCAAAGCCGCCCTGGACGAGTTCTGGCGGCAACAGGCCCAGGTCACTTCGGAGATCCGCGCGAAGGATCCATCAGGGTTCTGATCCGCTGGTTTTCGCAGCTCTACAAGGTGCGCATCCCGCTCAGGGACGCACTGGCCGCAGCTCTCCTCGCCGACGGGTGGTTCTGAAGTGCCATTGGCAGGCGCTTCACCATCCCACCGAGGGGATTTCTTCTTTTGCTCCTCCGCTAGCCAGCAACGAACCCTAGCTCAATGTGCTGCACCGCGGAGATATGTAATTAGGCCTAAGGGCCATTTCAATGGAAATCTTTTGGAAAATCCCATGTCAATCTTCTGTATCTTGCTTTGATCTTTAATCCGCAACCAACATTGCTTCATTCGAGTAGTTAAGACTGTGCGCTCCCAGACCGGCGCCCAACGCATACGCGAGCCTCTCGGAAGAAATCACTCGGCCACCCGAGTGGTTATCCAAGCGCTTCTCGAAAAGGCCGCATGCAGCGCTAGACTAAGGCCCGGCCCAGAATGTGAAACACTGCCGTTGCGATAAATTAGGAACAGGGGAACGAAATTAGTTCACCTCGCCCACTTTTCGCGTCAGTCTTTTAGTCGCTCCCAGCGAACTCTGCCACTAGGGTTCTTCTCCGTCGCAACCTCCGCCGCCACCGTCTCCGATCTGCAATGGCTCCCCCATCTCCCACCGCCCCGAAGGTAACCAAGAGCGGCAAGGAGTGGATGAAGTCCATCACGACCAAACGGAGGCTACAGAAGCCGGCCTCCATCGGCGTACTCCCCTCCGAGGAATTTGCGTCATGGCGCGCCGCTGCCGGTGAATCCTGTCCCACCCCATGATCCGACGAGGTAGTGGTCTTTGAATCTTTCTTCCTCCGCGGTGTCGGCCTTCCTTGCTCTCCTTTCTTCCGGGGATTGCTGCATTTCTACGGGATTGAGGTTTCTCATTTGAACCCCAATTCCGTCTTCCAAATTACGATTTTTTTCCATATCTGTGAGGCTTATCTTGGGATCGCTCCTCACTTCGACCACTTCAGATGTCTTTATCTCCTTAAGCCTTTTCCCCACAAGAATTCTCCCAAAGCCGCAGGAGGCACGGGATTTCAACAAGGGATCGGGCCCGAAAATTTTATTTTGAACTTCCTTTGAGAACCTCCAACAAGGGTTGGCACTCGGAATGGTTTTACTGCGCCAACTCTCCTCCAACCCTTCCTTCCTTTTCCGGAGAGTGCCCCAATGTCCATCCCTCCTGGTCTTCTCCTCTCGCCGATGGCGAAGGAAACCAAGTGAAGGAACTTCTTCTTCTTCTTCTCAACAAATTAAAATCTGCCGGGCTGACTGGTATTGGCATAGTCTGGAACTACACTCAGCACCGTGTCCAGCCCATCAAGGAGACGGTGCATCTCGCGTTCGAGTACTCGGGGCCGCAAGACGCCACTCGAGAAACTGAAGACCCGATTTCGCAGAAGGACATAGCCAGCCGAGTGGCTGAACTCTTCGCCCCTGGCTTATAAATGTCCACTCGGATTGCCCGAGTACGTACCGCCTGACGTATCCTCCGCCAGCGGTAAGGAAAAGATTCTTCCCAACTCAACCGTGGTATTTGGGAATGACATTGGAATCAATATAATCTGATACACACGCAGGGACGCTCGGCTTTCTTCTCCACCTATCCAGTCCCAGAGTCCCCAAGCCATAAGGAGGCACCGCGCAAGCGTCCCGTGGGGGACGGGCCCGAAAATTTTATTTTGAACATCCTTTGAGAACCTCCAACAAGGGTTGGCACTCGGAATGGTTTTACTACGCCAACTCTCCACCAACCCTTCCTTCCTTCTCCGGAGAGTGCCCCAATGTCCGTCCCTCCTGGTCTTCTCCTCTCACCGATGGCGAAGGAAACCAAGTGAAGGAACTTCTTCTTCTTCTTCTCAACAAATTAAAATCTGCCGGGCTGACTGGTATTGGCATAGTCTGGAACTACACTCAGCACCGTGTGCAGCCCATCAAGGAGAGGGTGCATCTCGCCTTCTAGTACTCGGGGCCGCAAGACGCCACTCGAGAAACTAAAGACCCGATTTCGCAGAAGGACATAGCCAGCCGAGTGGCTGAACTCTTCGCCCCTGGCTTAGAAATGTCCACTCGGATTGCCCGAGTGCGTACCGCCGGACGTATCCTCCGCCAGCGGTAAGGAAAAGATCCTTCTCAACTCAACCGTCGTTTTTGGGAACGACATTGGAATCAATATAATCTGATAGACACGCAGGGACGCTCGGCTTTCTTCTCCACCTATCCAGTCCCAGAGGCCCCAAGCCAAAAGGAGGCACCGCGCAAGCGTCCCGTGGGGGACTCGGCTGATGCTCCTCCAGCCAAGAAAGGCAAGGGGGTTGCTTCAGGAGACTCAGACGAGGACGACGATGAGGACAATGTCTCGCTCCTGTGCCACCGCCGCCCAGCAACGAGGCCGTCTTCAGCTCCGGCCAAGCGGCCACAAAGCCCTCCGTCTTCCCAATCAGCTGGCCCAGAGGCCGCGTCGAGGGCAGAAGAGCCCTCCGGCTCCAGCCCGAGTGATTCGGGCATCCGATTTGGATTCAAGTTTGTTTCATCGCAAAGGTATTCCCTCACGACGTTGTCCCTTCACGACTTGTAAAGGAATTTGTGTCTTGAAAAGTCTTCAAATTCTCTCAGAAAACCTGTCTAGATGATGATGATATGCCAAGCTCGCATGGCACCGAGGTGCCAGCCTCACTGCCTCCAAAATCCGATCGCCAAGCCGAGCCCAAAGTAGCAGAAGACCCGTCTCGGCACGGCACGCCCCGCCAAAACTCCGGTCCATCAACTTCCACTCGCCAATCCTCGCCGACGAAGGAGAAAATTCCAGCCCCGGTTCCAGAAAGCTCGGAACCGAAAATTGAGGAAATTCCTCGCCCCTCTACGAAAGCTCACACTCCAGCCCTCCGATTGAAGTGGAGGAAAGAGATGGAGGGCTATGAGGTTGACGTTGAGAGGGAAGCCGAAGAATGGGAGGTATTGGAGAACATGTCGAGGGCTCAAACCGAAATGTACAAGGTGAAGCCCTTTTACACCCTGAATTCCTGCTTCGCATGAGGGAGTCCCGCTAATCTTCCCCCTTTTTCCATGCAGTGCATGAAAGAGAGGTCGGGGCAAAAACCCTGTGCATGCAGAAAGCAATGGGCGAGCTAAAATCTCACGATTAGTTCGACAATGCGCTATATGCGGTTAAGTCACAATACCGTAGCAGGATCGAGGAGCTTCAGCGAGAGGTCACGGAACTCCGATTCCGCCACGTAGAAGATTCCAATACCATCTGAGGTATAGATCCTCGAACAGTACTAAACCTTTACGAAAAGAACGTTCCTTGGATGATAGTCTCTAAGACTTGTCATTGAATGTAGCATTGGAGACGAGGCAGAAAACCCTGGAGGAAACATCGGAGGCGAGGCAGTAGGCCTTGGAGGATGAAGTCTTCTAAGCCAGCACCCAAGTCGAGAAATTGGCTAAAGAACTGGAAGGTAACTTTTCGCCATTGACTCTCCCTGGCTCATCCCCACTGAAGTCCGACTGATTTGTCCCGCACGATTGGTTGTACATAGTATCGGCAGAAGACCAAGGCGCAATTCCAAGTTTTGGATGGAAAAGTAAAGTCCGCCTACGAGCTTCGCGACCGTGCTATAGTAGGAATAGCTCCAACGCTCCAGTACCTTTACCCTAAAGAAGAGCTGCCGTCTGATGCCGACATCCTCGTGGCCCGCCTTGATGATATTGCTGCGCGAATCAAGGTCTTCAAGCGGGAGGCAGTGACGACATCACCAGCCAAGGCCTTGCGATCGCAAAGTCAAACTTCCCCCGCCTGGACTTCGAGGACGTGAAAGAAGGATTTGCATGCACCGAGGAAAAGGCCTGCGCCTTACTGAAAGATATTCGCTCGACTGCTGCCCATCTGATCAAACATTTAGATTTGTAGATGTATTTGTTGCCCCAACGTTTGGTCGATCCTCGATACTTGTGGCCTTATTTATCCGAGTATTTAGTCTTATCCTTTTTCATGAAACGCGTCTGCCGACTGGTCCAGCCGTCCAGCCCCCGAGTGCCAGGAATTAGCACTTGGCTTTCTCCCCATGCACCAACGGAGTAGCTAAACGTTGTCGTTGGCAAGTTTTAGCACCATTACTCAAGAATTTTCATAATACCCAAATTTGATCACCACATATAAAGAGAAAACAATTTTTATTGATAAGATAGGGTATGGTTGACTCCGCACACTATTTAGTATAGCCCCCGACTTACTGCTTAATCGTTTACGGCTAAGTAGCAAGTCAGAAAGGGAGACTAATTACACGATGCTTGAATACAAGACTTTAAGAGTAAAAACGACGTAGCTGCTCGATGTTCCAGTTATTTGGAACTTTAGATCCGTCTTCGCGCTTTAGACGGTAAGCCCCCGGGCGGGTCACCTCATCGATCACATAGGGGTCTTCCCTGAGTGGGGAGAGTTTATGCTTGTGCTTCTGATTTCTTCGGAGGACCAGATCTCCCTTGGAGAAAGCACGGCCCCGTACGTTGCACTGATGATAACGACGCAAGCCCTGCTGGTACTTTGTCGACTGGATCATTGCTGCTTTCCTGGCTTCCTCAAGCCGATCGAGGTCTTTGTGTCTTGCTTCATCCGACTGGTTATCGTCGAAACCGGCAACCCGAGGGGACCAGAACTTCAATTCAGTCGGGAGGACCGCCTCTGAGCCATAGACTAGGAAAAAGGGTGTCTGCCCGGTTGCTCGACTTCGGGTTGTCCAAAGCCCCCAGAGCACCGAAGGCAACTCCTTGACCCAGCGCGTAGCATACGGCTTTAGGCGATTGAAGATTCTGGCTTTAAGCCTATGTAGCACCAATCCGTTGGGACGTTCAACCTGCCCGTTGCTCCTTGGGTGGGCCACCGAAAACATAGCAGATCTTGATGCCTAGCTCTTCGCCCCAATCTTGGAATTCGCTGCTTTTGAACTGAACGCCATTGTCGGTGATGATGCGATTGGGTACACCAAAACGCACAACGATGTCCCGGAAGAACTCGCGTGGCTTGGCCGCCGTAATTACAGCAACCGGCCTGGCTTCAATCCATTTTGTAAACATGTCGATGGCGACGAAGAGATGAGTGAATCCGCCTTGCGCTCGCTTGAGGGGGCCCATAATGATGAGGACATCCTCCACCAATACCCGCTGGCAAAGACGCAACGGCCCAGTTGGCCCAGTTGTAGTCGGGCGGCGACCGTGGAGCCTCTGAATAATCCCACCTCGCTTAACTTGGGAGGAGGAAGCAACCTTAAAAGGGAGAGCCACCCTTTCCCCATTGGACTAGTCTTTTGGGGCAATTGGGCCTTTCCCCGAGTGGGTGTGCTAAAGAACTGTTGGGGTCCGGGCAACCTTAATTTGTTGGGCCTCGGCCAACCCCACCTGGGCCGAATGTATGATTTGGTATCAGAGCTAGGGCCCACTTTAAGGGGGTGGGAATGATGAGGACATCCTCCATCAATACCCGCTGGCAAAGACGCAACGGCCCAGTTGGCCCAGTTGTAGTCGGGCGGCGACCGTGGAGCCTCTGAATAATCCCACCTCGCTTAACTTGGGAGGAGGAAGCAACCTTAAAAGGGAGAGCCACCCTTTCCCCATTGGACTAGTCTTTTGGGGCAATTGGGCCTTTCCCCGAGTGGGTGTGCTAAAGAACTGTTGGGGTCCGGGCAACCTTAATTTGTTGGGCCTCGGCCAACCCCACCTGGGCCGAATGTATGATTTGGTATCAGAGCTAGGGCCCACTTTAAGGGGGTGGGAATGATGAGGACATCCTCCATCAATACCCGCTGGCAAAGACGCAACGGCCCAGTTGGCCCAGTTGTAGTCGGGCGGCGACCGTGGAGCCTCTGAATAATCCCACCTCGCTTAACTTGGGAGGAGGAAGCAACCTTAAAAGGGAGAGCCACCCTTTCCCCATTGGACTAGTCTTTTGGGGCAATTGGGCCTTTCCCCGAGTGGGTGTGCTAAAGAACTGTTGGGGTCCGGGCAACCTTAATTTGTTGGGCCTCGGCCAACCCCACCTGGGCCGAATGTATGATTTGGTATCAGAGCTAGGGCCCACTTTAAGGGGGTGGGAATGATGAGGACATCCTCCATCAATACCCGCTGGCAAAGACGCAACGGCCCAGTTGGCCCAGTTGTAGTCGGGCGGCGACCGTGGAGCCTCTGAATAATCCCACCTCGCTTAACTTGGGAGGAGGAAGCAACCTTAAAAGGGAGAGCCACCCTTTCCCCATTGGACTAGTCTTTTGGGGCAATTGGGCCTTTCCCCGAGTGGGTGTGCTAAAGAACTGTTGGGGTCCGGGCAACCTTAATTTGTTGGGCCTCGGCCAACCCCACCTGGGCCGAATGTATGATTTGGTATCAGAGCTAGGGCCCACTTTAAGGGGGTGGGAATGATGAGGACATCCTCCATCAATACCCGCTGGCAAAGACGCAACGGCCCAGTTGGCCCAGTTGTAGTCGGGCGGCGACCGTGGAGCCTCTGAATAATCCCACCTCGCTTAACTTGGGAGGAGGAAGCAACCTTAAAAGGGAGAGCCACCCTTTCCCCATTGGACTAGTCTTTTGGGGCAATTGGGCCTTTCCCCGAGTGGGTGTGCTAAAGAACTGTTGGGGTCCGGGCAACCTTAATTTGTTGGGCCTCGGCCAACCCCACCTGGGCCGAATGTATGATTTGGTATCAGAGCTAGGGCCCACTTTAAGGGGGTGGGAATGATGAGGACATCCTCCATCAATACCCGCTGGCAAAGACGCAACGGCCCAGTTGGCCCAGTTGTAGTCGGGCGGCGACCGTGGAGCCTCTGAATAATCCCACCTCGCTTAACTTGGGAGGAGGAAGCAACCTTAAAAGGGAGAGCCACCCTTTCCCCATTGGACTAGTCTTTTGGGGCAATTGGGCCTTTCCCCGAGTGGGTGTGCTAAAGAACTGTTGGGGTCCGGGCAACCTTAATTTGTTGGGCCTCGGCCAACCCCACCTGGGCCGAATGTATGATTTGGTATCAGAGCTATCAACACATTGTTCGATGCAATGCAATGCTATGCATTATGATCTTTGACATTTTGCGCGCATAGGTATTTGAGCGTACACCCATCGATGTAACGCTCTGACTCCATCCCGTGGAGGTGCTCACCGAAGTGAGTCTTTCCCGCCATCCAGTGGCGGGTGCCTACCTCTGTAGGTCTCATCAAGAGCATGCCGGATTAGTCTTATAACTTTTCCATCGACCGGGCAAACGGCTCACCGGACTAGCTAGTTATAAGACTTTCTCACCGCCCTGGCTCGAATGCATGCTTTTCATGAATGTATGCAACATAAATGGAGTAACCATTCATTGTCACATTACTATCATTATTTAAATCAGGCATAAACATCGCTTACCATCAGTCAAGCACACATTATGACAGTTATCACGTCATATACTTGCCTTAGTTACCAGGCGGGGTGGACGGACAAGGCGTCGGTGCCATCCCTGAAGCATCACCTACACATTCAAGCATGGCCATCAACCGATGTAATACGCTTATTAAGCAATATACATATTCAGTTTTCCAGATAGCCCCTTACCCTTTCAACTCCAATCACACTAGCTGAACAAATTTGCCAATCACCTTAACAAGAACCTCGTCACAGCTTACCTAGGACAGCAGCGCTCCAAAGGCCATAACTCCTAAACCGCTAGGCCAAATTACGCGTTCTTGAGCTCAATGGAAAGCTAGAAAGATAGGCTACGTCTTCCTTAATATGGCCGATTCCTGGACAAAACACTTCGATTTCGCTTACCAAGTCGCTGCACACTCATACACAGTCTAACCTTGAAGTTTCATGTTTAGGGTTTGCATCCCATTCCAAATCCCACCCTAAATCAACACATACAAGGGCAGGATGTAGAAATTTACCTCGATTTCCCAATATTTCACTAGGGTTTGGGTGAAACCCTAGCTCTTCACCTCCTCCTCTTCCTCCTCCTCCCTTTTCCAGGCCGGCTCCCTTCCTTCTTCCTCTACAAACAGATTGGCCTTCCCCTCCTCCCTCCTCTTCCTCTCCTTCCCTTCCACCCCTTCTTCCTCCTTGCTTCCTTGGCGTTCCCCACATGCAGCCCCAAGAAAGAGCAGCAGCAAGGAAGGGGAATGGGAGG
Organism: Raddia distichophylla; assembly: GCA_005191435.1. Lineage (NCBI taxonomy): Eukaryota > Viridiplantae > Streptophyta > Magnoliopsida > Poales > Poaceae > Raddia > Raddia distichophylla. Next base: position 1,879,341 of record SPJY01003267.1, read on the forward strand.
AGAAGGTGCAGGGCAGCGCTGGGAGAGGTGGCCGGTGATGGGTAGCGGCAGTGGCGGCTGGCGTCGCTTGACGGCGGTAGGTATGAGGTCCGGTGTGTGTGTGTGTGTGTGTGTGTGTGTGTGTGAGTGAGAGAGAGAGAGAGAGAGAGAGAGAGAGAGAGAGAGAGAGAGAGAGAGAGAGAGAGAGAGGGAGCAAGAGTGAGAGGGCAAGAGTGAGAGATGTGAGGAAGCTGCTGCCCTCCCCTTGCCTTATCCCTACGGCAGGATGAGTGGTGGGATGGACTTGGTCCACCGGCCCACATGCCATTTTTTTCTTTTCTTTTGGTATTACACTCTCTCCCCCTTAACAGAATTCGACCTCGAATTCGGGGTTCAAAGACTCTACTAAGGAACGTAAACCCAATAAAGAATCAAACATTGGACCATACCACGTGCTCATCGCAAACAACTCCGGATATTTCTCTTGTATCAAATCAAGCTCCCAAGTTGCTTGTCGCTCTGATTTCTCTAATATCCGCTGGATTTACTCTTGATTGAAAGGTCTTACTTTATGGTTTCCGTTTCTATTGAAATTACATGCTCGCGACCTCTTAGGAACGTTCTCAACACCAAGGCATGAAATACGTTATATATTCCTTGCCTAGGTTTTGGTAGGTCCGATCGATAGGCCAATATCCCAATTCGGATCACAATAAAGAATGGTCCAATGTACCTTAGACTAAATTTTTCTTCAATATCAAACCATACTATACATTTGATATGATATAGCTATAATATCACCTAGTCACCCTTTAAATCTTTAAGTCTCCTTTCCTAACATTAGCATAACTCTCTTTTGCCTACTCTATACGGCCAACAGGTTCTACTAGATTTCTACTACTAGATCAATAATTCATTGGACCTAGCCTGGTACCAAAACCGTCTTCTCTTCCAACTAGATCCCCACATAATGGGAGATCTACACTTCAGACCCTAATGAATTTCAAGTTGCACAGTTTGAATGCTAGCATGAATGCTATAATTATAAGTAAATTCAGCAAGCACTATGCGATCGTCACAACTACCTCCCTAAGACAACATACATGACATAAGCACTTTCTTTAATGATCGAATGACACGCTTCATCCAACTATCTGATTGTAGGTAAAGTGCAACACTTAAGAGAAGTTGTGCACTTAAGGCCTTCAACATACCCTCCAAGACATAGAAACGACTTACCATATGGAACATAGATCTCGATAACTATTCTCACCCAAATTCTTAATATAAGGGCCATTATGGGTTTCCTTAAAATTTCATCTTTAATCTACGCATTCTACGATGCTCAAGAATAACATTTAAACCAAAATTTCCCAATATCATCAAAGGTGAAATCTCTGTATGCATTGAATGAATCACTTCCTTACCTGCTAAGATAATTTATCATACTATTACGATTCTCTTACCCTCTCTAGCATTACTGTTCTATAAGTAACGTAATTTCAGCTTGAACATCACCCACAGTGCCATAGAAAATCCTCATCCCATCGTGATCATAAACTAGATAATTTAGAGTAGGAGGCACCACCAAACGATGATATCAAATAAAATAATGCTCTTTCATCAAAACATTCGTCATCACAAAATCATCAATAATAAAGTAAGGCATAAATGACACATCAAGTACATAATAGCGATGATATTAAATAAACCAAACCACAAAAAAATTCATATTAACACCATTCACTTCGTTCACATAAGCTTACCCAATTGATATTATAGGGTCATAATATAATCATTTATCTGATCCATACATATGGCTCTTCCAAATAATTAGAATCAAAAGTCACATCAACAAGCCTTAATAGGATTTTTTTTTATGACTCCTCAATAGTCTAGTAGCATAAACACCACAAAGTTTATTCGAGATGCACTGATATAACCCGCAAACACTCCTAGTTCTAGAAGAGTAAGAGTAGAAGCTATCATCAGCTTCCCCTTTAGTCATGCAAAAACTATGCTCCGCTTCCAATCTCCAATCATACTAAGCACGGTCAACAAAGGTATTGACTTAGAAATGATGGTGAGATCTCCCATCATCACTAACTAAGACCAAGAAACCTATTACTTCGTGATGGTTAATCTCTTTCCGATGACCACAATTAAAAAACTTACTTGGGTCAACAAAAAAACCCTCTAGAGCAAAGATATGGCCTAAGAAACCAACTTTAGTAAACCAGATTCCACATTTCATTTGTTTGGCACATAATTGGTTTATTTGAGGGTTAGAAGCACAAGCCTCAAATGTCGCTCATGGCCTTCTTTGGACTTAGAAAGAATTGAGAATATTATCAATGAACACCACAACAAAGTCATCGAGATAATTGTATAAAATACTATTCATTGTCTCTATAAATATTGCAGGAGCATTAGTCCGTTAGTCCAGAGGATGCAATATATACTCAAAATTTATGAGCGATAGAGAAAAGTCATCTTCCCAATATCCTACACATGCATATCTCATTGTATCTAGGTTGCAAATCAAATATCTTTAAAATCACCTTAACACCGCTTAAAAGATCAAATAAATCTTAAATGCATGGGACATATACTAATTCTGGATGGTCACCTAATTGAGTGCATGAAAATCAACAAAATTCCTCTAACTTCCATCTTTCTTATTTATGCAAAGGGACAGCTCTCTGGGTGATACACTACACTGAATTAACCCTTCTAGCAAGAAATCATTCGAATGCTTCTAATTGGCACCAAATGCCAGCCTTAATTAGGCTTGCCTCTCCAACACCTGCGCTAAAACACATTTGGCAATATAACGTATCATAAAATTTCAATCAAAACCATACTATGATTAAACGTATTATCAAGAGCGTTATCACTTACATTGCAAAAGGGTCATCACATGCCCCTAAAAAGATCGATAGGCCATTGCCAATGAAACCAATAACCATTTGCATATAAATCAAACCTTGCAAAGGATGGAGCTCCCAAACACAAGCAAACTCGTACTGAAAGACAGTATCCGAAAAAATACTAAATACGACAATCACATAAAAACTCTCAAGGGCGAACACCAAGTTCCACAGCACCATCATCCAGTGTGTGTAGTACATGCAACTAGCATGGTTGACCAGACCATTAGTTACTCACACTACACACCCCGACACAAGGGCTAACTTCGAATCAAACATAAAGCTTAAGAACATGGAATGGATATACAGGCATGAACAAAAGTTCGAGGTCGACCCCTGTATAGCCAATCCAACAACCCACGACGGAAAAAACTAACACCAGCGCTTGGTAGCAAGAGAAGTTCAAATAGAAGCAAAAGCACAACATAGATTAACTAGAAACCCTTCGCTATCAACAACAATAAACTATGCCTCTCTAATAAAATTTGAGACGCTTCAAAGGATATCATAATGTCGGTCCGAAGCATTAAGATAACAAGTCATATAGCAACTCCCTCCGACCCCATCATCTCCTAATGGAAACAATCTAAAAGTTATCAATATGAAGGGTTGACACGCAGAGAAAAGAAACTCAATACAACTCTCCAACCTTTACTTAGTAGGCACCGGAGGGAAAACAATATTAGATAATCACATAATTGGGGTATCAAGCTACCACAATTAAGTATGCATTTAATCCCAGCTACACCACTTTTGGGTAAGAAAATGAACTGGTCGACCAAACCACCACTTGACCCAAGGTTTTAACTTCAATACTAGACAAGGGCATATAGCACCAAACTAGCAGAACTATCAAGGTGAGCTCCGCTAAAATTTGGCCATAGAGATCACGATAAGCTTGCTAATAGGTTGGTCCTCCCAAACCAGTTTTTTTATTAGTAATAAGTATTCCCAGGAAAAGCGGTACCAAGGTAAGCTCGCAGCTTTACACAATAATGGGTACTCGCTCAGACAAAATAAAAATACGATAGCTCTAGAAGCCTTACTAATACCGTTCCAGCCGACTGAGCAAGATCAAAGTTACAACAAATAAAACTCGATAGGGAGTCCATCGTTGATGCCGAGAGTAACCATCAAGCATGACCATACACATACTATGGTAGGGACCCCAATCTAAAGACATTAGTCCAATGGACTTCAATAGAAATTAATCCCAATGGCTAACAATCACCCCTCAACATAATGGAGATAAGCCCAAGGAATGAAAAACAGGCCTGACTAGGAAACAGATATAGCAAACTCGGTGCACAAATAGGGAGGAGTCGATAACAACCATCTCAACAGTAAAATAAAGGTTTCAAAGCTTTAGCACCACCTAAAAAGTGGTATCACAACAGCTCTCAATGGTTCTAAAAACAAGGCCATGATCTCCATGAACTCAGAAGTTGATGACAAAAACAAGGATACTTGGCGAGGCGTGCCCCAAAATGAGAACTCTTTACCTTCAGTGGACTATCTACACCGTGACTTCATATGAGAGTTACCTGTAAGAAAGCCCTCGGCCCAATACTATATGGTTCCAAGGTACACGACAAGGTCACAACACGGTCAACATGACATTAAAACCATGACATTATCATACTCACAGAGCCAACCAAACATGACATATATTTATTAATTGCAAGAAAAAATATAAAACTACTCCACAGCTATCACCATGAAAGCATAAATCAATAGTATCAAATTGCAAATGAAAATACAACGCAACCCATACCCAACCTATGGTGCATCAGTGTGTCAAGTCTTGGTTTATTAACACATTCACACTTTGTAAAACTCATTGTTTCATAGTCAATTATAACCAATTAACCCCCAAACAGACCTACAGCCTGCTCTGATACCAACTGTAACACCCCGACCTTCCTGAGGCCCAAGATGCTACCAACTCCCTAAAATTCTAAATTTTGGCAGAACCACCCCTACAACTGAGACATCAAACAGAGCAATTCACAGCAAAATTATAATATAAATCAACATACACCAATCAGTAAAGAACCAAGGCCACCTCTTGTCAAAACCATTACCACATTCAACAGGAGACAACCATCCCAATTCAAAGAGCATTAGTCACCCAGTTCAGCAAACCTTAATAAGTTAGGCTATTATACACTATTAAACTAAGTACAAGCGCTAAGACATTACATCATGTTAATTAGGAATTAGGTTGACTGGCCCGAGTGATGAGCAAATATGTGAACTACCCTTCCCCGCAGGCGCTGCTTGAACCATCACCTAAAAACAACAAAAGGGCAAGTGTGAGTCCAAGACGGTAGTTACGGACCTCAGCACTCTCATCAGACTCGGGGTCAGAAACAGAGAGGCTGACTTGTTCGCTTTGTCCAATGGGTTGGCCAGCATTGATGATACCCAAGAAGATGGTTGGATCTGATCCGACTGTATCTGACGCACTCTCCGACTGGTTATCTCCTGTCCAAATCTCTGAGGAAATCCATGCGAAGGTCGCAGCGGAATTCTCGAGTCCAGAGAGAAATCCAGCCGAGGGCATTGAGTTGATGCTGGGCGAAATAGAATTCACACCCGTGAGGTCGAGCCAACCGAGTCCTTTTTCGTTTTCCTCGGGGAGAGGTGCGAGGTCGAACAGCGAGCGGGTCAATCCGTTGAAGGTACTTGCTGAATTCTCCAAGCCAAGGGGCAATGGGTCCCATTGATCGCGCGTACCTTCTTACGAAGAGATCTCCCTAGGAGGAGAGAGTCGAAGATTGCCAACGCCATCGGCGATGAAGTCCAGGGTGCCGAAGCGAAGGGACTGCACGGGCCATCTAGCTTGAGAGATGATCTTGACGCTGGCCCCTACCTGGCACATCAACTGTCGACTGATGGTTAACTGGGGGTTACCATTGGCAATGAATTTGTACAAGGGGGCGTTAGCAGGAACTAAACTAAATGGTAGCACAAGACTGGGTTATACAGGTTCGGGCCCTCAGCACCAAGGTAATACCCTACTTCTTGTGCTCTGGGATTATGATTGATCAAGATGCGGGATGCAAGATGACCAAGGTGATTACAGCGTATGCTCTATGATGTTGAGATCTATTGCGTTGAGCTATGCCTATGGCATCTACCTCCTCCCTTTATATAGTGCAGGGGGAGATAGAGTTACACGGTAGCACGTGATTCACGGTACCTAATCTTGTTATGCCGTTATATGTCATGCATGTGTTAATCTCCTAATTACATGGAGATAGATCATATCCTGGGGAACTTCCTTGGAGCTCCAGGCGCGTGTAACCCGAGTGGTCTCTATCCTTAATCGGCCGACTTGGATCGCCCCCCATCTGCTCCCTTATGGGCCTTCTAGAGGATAGCCGGGGCCCATGTAGTTCATAGTAGGCATGTAGCTTGTCGCTGAGCCATAGACTTGGAGGCGTAGGCAAGTAGCCGAGTGGCTTGTCGCCGAGCCATAGACTTGGAGGCGTAGGCGTGTAGCCGTACCGGGCGCTGGTGGCGCACAATGGCGTATAGCCGAGCTGAAGACTTTGGCGTAGGTGTGTAGCCGAGTAGCATACTTGCATCAAAAGTGTTGTGAATGTTTAAATACATGACAAAAGATTTTTTTAAAAAAAAACTTGTGCTTAAACTCTAAAAATAGACCATATGATTGAATTGACATATCAATTGTTTCATCAAGACATATTTTGGTTCCATACATTTTCTTGATAAAAAATATCAAAATTTGGGTTTGAATATGGATTTTATTTGGAATTCATCGTGTATATCTCATCTCTTTAAAACTAAGTTTTTCAAAATTGCTCCGAAATTTGGTCCAAAATTTGAATTTTCTTGGTTCTTGAGGAAAATAGGAGAAAATCCCTAAGTTTTAAGTCTTATGTGGGTTGAGGCTATCCGGTCTGTTGGGTAAAGTCTAGTGTTGGTTGGCTAGGTTTCGGCGGAACTTTCAATCCATCGGACCCAGTCCGACTAGCACCGGACTCGGTAAGATGGGCTGGCTGGCCTGGCAGGTCTTAGCATCTCTCATGTACTGTCAGACCCAGTCCGATGGTTATCGGACCCAGTCCGATGAACTAAGTCTCGAATTTGGCTAAGTGCTTGTCTGCATCGCTACTGTCGAACCCAGTCCGATGGAGTCTGCTGTTTACTGTTTTTTCAGCAGTTAGCTCCGTCGGACTGGGTCCAACGGTCGTCGGACCCGGTCCGATGACTGGATCGCTGCCCTTTTTCCTCAACCGTACCTGTCTACCTCCTCTCTCTCACCTCATTTGCCCCTACCTCTTCCCCTCATCCAAAGCCGCCGCCCCTACCTTCCTTCGACGGCGTGGCTTCTCCGGCAAACTCCGACGACCGTCCTCTCCATCTCCGGCCTCCCCTTGTCCTCCTCTTCGATTCCCACCGCGGGGATCCTCAAGAGACAGCTCGATCTGTGCGTGGTTCTATCCTCAAGCTCCTCTCCTCTTCCCTATCAGAAGAGGCCTAGGGGACGTCCTCTTCTCGCACAGCGGGGTTGGCTTCCGTCTAGGGATTGGTAAGTTGCTTTAGAAAGTCTTCAATTCCCCTCTTCTCTTCACTTTCCTGGTCCTAGGATATGAATTGTGTTTTCCCGCGCTCGTGTCTTAGGCCTCGTGGAGTGGTTGCAGAACCCGGACTCTTAAGTTCATCAGAGCGGAACCATGTCTCGGCGACTGAGAAATTTGGGCAAGTCGATTGCAAGGGCGGTGGGCGTCGGGGGCAGTGGTGGTCAAGATGGCAGAGGTGACCGCGGTTCTAATGACAACACAGCGTCTGTGGGCAGCTTTGCACCTCCTCGTAAGGGTACCCAGCAGTAGCGACAATGTGATGACATTGATTGGACTCAGCGGCTTGCGGGGCAATCCTTCGTAACTATTGATGATGACATCGATGAGGACTACGTGGATGAAGGTCAGCAGGAGGACACCACCGCGGCTGAGACTTTGATTCCTACGGATGAGCCTGTCGACGACAATGTGCTTCTTTTGAGTGTGGAGTTGTTGAGGAAAAAGTGAGCCATGTCGTATGACAAATGGTTTCCTGTTCAGAGAAAGGAAACAAATGATTTCCGCTTTCATACGAGGTTTCAGAAGCAACTCTTTATGTGCTTCTCCAGGCAAAAGAAGAGCTCTAGAGATCCTCACTATATTGATTGGCATGAGATTACGCCATTTATGGGTCCTAACATATACAACTACTTCAACACCACACCCAGCTTGGTAGACCTCCTTTCCAATTCCCAGCTGACTTGGGAAGAGGAACGACACTGCGAGTTCTTTGCTACTGTACTACTGGCAAATGATCAGTCAGAATTCCTTTACTATAACTCGATCGACGGCAGGATTCACAACATCTTCTTTGCTGAGATGAACTTGACTCTTGCGCTGATTTGCATGGTTTAGCTTTTGACACTAGGATGTGGTCGGCTAGGTATTCACTAGAGGAGGACATTCATTTCATGTACTTGGACCCAGAGGCCCCTGACTACAGTATTGAAAATTCAAATCAGCTGAAGGCAGAGCTGGTTCTGATGCATGTTATTCTCAGGAGCACACTCTTTGTGCGAGGTGGCAACAGAGATCATATTTTCCCCATCATCAGTTGGTTTATGCTGTATCTTTTCAGGGGGAGTTTAATCAACATTGGAGCCAACTTGTTTGGAGAGTTTGACGATGCTATCTACAGGCAGGTTGACAGGCCTTTGCCTCTTGCTCCATATATTGGACTTCTACTTTCCAAAACTGGTAGAGTACCCGAGGAAGATATTGGTCAGTGGATCATGAAGATCAGGAAGCATCAGATGAAGCAATTCTTGTCCGCCCTTGTCAGTAGGCCAAAGGTGGGTGAGCCAGGTGATGCTCCTCCTCCGGGTCCTCCTCCGGCACCGGCGCCTGCATATGTACCTCCTCCTGCTCCTTCTGCTTCAAATGCTCCTATGGCAAGCCATGGCTTCCCTCCTGCTCCTCCACCGTGGTTTGATCTGAGTCCACTGATGCATATGAAGTACTAGCCCTCCAAGCTGATCAGAGCACTTATCAAAGGGAAATGAGAGAGGATTTGAATTCTTTCAGGACTGACATCACAGCAGATCTGGCTGCCACTCGACAATACTTGGACACTATGGTTGGTCAGCAGACCTACCGCCGGAAGAGCTTGGGGTGATGAAGTCTACAATGATGTTCATGGGCAGTCACTTTATGCCTTTCAATCCAGCAGTTAATCCCTATAATTGGTACAATGAAGCTCAGAGTGACTATCAAGAATATATGCGGCAATCTCAGCAGGCTCCTCCAGTTAATCCTCAGCCAGGATATGTTTCAGCTTCAGTTCTTCCGCCTATTGGTGGTTCTCCTTCCTACTCCACCAGGTCAAAATCTAAAAAAGTGCGCTCCTCTCCTTCTAGTAGTCCCGGTGGACATGGTGCCCATAACGGGGAGCGTCAAGATTAGGACGCTTTTCCCTATGTGTGACTTGTTGACAAAGGGGGAGAAGAAGACAGCTTATTTGTGGGTTGTTCTTAGTTATGGCTGCTTAGTTGTGGCTTTGTCTAGTTATGGTTGCTTAGTTGTGGGTTTGTCTAGTATGAACTATTATCTGTGTTGGCTTGTATTTGTTGTGTTACTGTGTTGGCTTGTATTTGCATGTTATGCATGAACCTTAGGGGGAGGGTCTTTTTCGTTGCACACTAGTTTGTCGAGCTGTGGTTTCCTGTGAACTTAAATGTGTATTTGTGCTCTCTATTATATCTGTGTGCTCTGAATCTCTCGTTCTTGCATTTGTGCACTGTCGGTGTCTGGGAAAGGCGCCTCGGAGGGCAGCGGGTCCGCAAACTGGCAGACGAATTTGTAGTTGGAGTGAGGCCCAACGACAACCCTTCCCAGCAGCCTGGGGCGGCGGCCGAACTCGCGGGGCTTTGGCCGCACGGTCTTCCCGGACTACGCCTGGTGCGACTTGGCGATCCGGGTACAGATCCGTCGTACGGTGAGAAAAAGAGGAGATGAGAGAGGAGGCGAAAGAAATACAAACCATGGAGACAAGTGGTTTTACCCTGGTTCGAGCCCCCACTACCGGGTAATAGCTCTACTCCAGCACTCGTTGATTATATGCTGGAAACAGTACGAAGGCGCCGAGACCGAGCTTGAAAGCGCCGATCCCGAGCTTACAAGGGGGTTTCGGACACTCAGGTGACTAAAGACTATGGCTACTGCTAAGGAAGCTTCGGATTCGGAAGAGACCCGGATCGAAGCCCCTGCTACTTTGGGCAGGCACCTCCTTTTATAGGCACGGCGGGCTGCCTAGAGCTGATATGGAGGGCCCCGCGCCAGTCTCTGCTTTGTCCATCTTTAGTGGCGGCGCCCATGTCTCATACCGGGCTCCGTCCTGTCTGTGGCCTGCAAAGAGAAGCTGGTCTGGTTAGTATTGGACACGTTTTCGTCTTGGTGTGCATACACGGGGGAGCAGCCTACACAGGGAGAAAGCACTTTCCCTTTATCCCCGAAATAGCATTGACTGGACCGAGCCAGCTTCACGCCATCAGTTGGGGGCGTCGCGTAGCGTGGCAGTTGTTGCCATCTGCCCAAGGGGCAAACGACAAGGCGAGCCGCCCACGCGGCTCTTCCTGGGCTACGAATCCCCTGAAGAGGTATAATTCTTCCCGGTCAAGGCCGGGGAATGTATGGTGGGGCATGACAGCTGTTGCCACCTGCCCAGGGAGAGGCGGACTATCCGCGGGGCCCTTCTCCAGGCTAAGGATAGCCCGGGAGGCATGAAACGCTCCAGGTTAGGACCTAGGGACGCGCGGTTGACTTGGTCAAGCCCGGGGATGGCCCCGGCGGGCTAGACGTCTCCTTTGGTACGGCCAGGAGTGGCTTTTTGGGATCCTTCTTACGCACGGTAGGCCGGTACGGACCCAGCCCAAGGCCCATCTCGGGGTGGGCCGCTTACGAATCACCAACATGCACTAACCCTTTTGCAGCTCAAAATCTAAGATCTCTATTAGGATTGTCATCATGTTCCACAAAGAGGGAGATTGTGAGCATCGTTGAGCCCTAATTATTTTAGTGGCATTGATGACGTATACATTTGTGCTAGGGAGTTCTTAGACCTTTCATGGAAACCTAGCGAGGCTTCGGCGAATATTTGAGCTGCTTCAAGATGATCTAAGAATGACCAGACGAGTGAAGAGGTCATGTGTAGGTTTAGGAGTAGCTAGTTTTTTGCTTTTGTCGTCCATGCTTCAAGAGAGGTCTAATTGGTTCGATCATGCCAAGTCTCTCCTTCTCTTAGCCGTCAAGCCATGCACAAATAGTTCAAGATCCCAATCTATTCAAATTACTTAAGCCGTGTCTTTTCAGTGTTTATCGGACTGGGTCTGACCGCCATCGGACTAGGTCGGAAGGGCTCAAACCCTAGAACTGCTTTTCTGTTGCTGGTCGGACTGAGTCCGACTCGGTCGGACCGGGTCTGGCCGTCTTCTGACTGGGTACCCTGTTCTAGTGACTTAACCTCCATCGGACTGGGTCCGACAGTACGTGTGCTAGCTGTTCTGAGACGTGGTTGCAGTCATCAGATTGGGTCCGATGACCATCGGACCGTGATAGTAGCAAGGGTCCCGATCTTTCGATGAGAGAGGCTAACTCCAATTTGAGTAGGAGTCGATGTTGGCGGCCCGACTACAACCGTCCAGGACGTTGCGCCTTAGCGACCGGTACACCAACTCCAATTGGTTATTGACCTCGCCATAAGCGCGATCAACCTGACCACGAAGGTCTGTATTCTTGCACGCAATCGAAGAACGAGCAAGAACACGATGAACATTAACTCGGTTTGCGGATATATGTTTAAGTACTCAAAACAAGAACAAGATGGTGGGGTTCCGATTACAAGTAATTCAGGCGGTCTAACCGACACGCGTAATTACAAGGATTAGTAATGCCTAACACAATTAAAACAAAACCCAACCCTTGGAAGTGGCGGTGGCTGGCTATTTATATGATAGGAGGCTTCCTAGGTCGGCAAAACCAAGTTACAACTGACCTAACCTCGAAATAGAAGGCCCAAGTCTACTTTAAGTCGGTTTGGCTCGGCCAGGAAAAGCGATGTGTGGTTTTCGGCAATTTCCTGATGAGTCTGAAGGAATTTAGAGGTGAGGCAAGATCCGATGGAAAGTAGACTCCGAGATCTTTCCAACGAGTATTCATGGGCCTCCAGCAACCTCCGGAATAAAAAATTACGGCCTTTTAAAGTCAGCGTTGTCGGTGAGGCTGAACTGGACTTGAACTGGACCTTCTCCACCAAATTCGGCTTGAACTTCATCTTTGGCCCAATGTTGATCCACGAGGGTCCTTCTCCATGGTACCTAAGTACAATTAAATTATCAAAAGCATTAAATAGCGTCCCATTCAAATTATAACTTATGGGGATGCTCAGGAACGCATTCACCTAGTGATTAAGTTGTCGTGCGTGAGCTCAAGTCATCGATCCTTGTAATGCTGTAGGATCAGCTTGTTGGTGAGTTGGTGCAAACGTGGTTCTATCAAGAGATGTGTTGTCCTCATCATCCTCCCCTTCTTGCATTTGAGTTGTCCCGACTGAAATTCATCGTCCTCCCCCAAATACGACTTCTAATCTGCAATGTTAAAGGTGGGACTAACCCCAAAATCTACAGGCAACTCAAGCTTATAGGCATTATCGTTAATTTTTTCTAACACCTTGAAAGGATCATCAGCTCTTGGCATTAACTTTGACTTCCTTGACTCAGGGAAACGATCTTTTCGCAAACCAAACAAGATCACCAGGTTCGAAAGATACATGTTTTCCTCCAAGACTACCAGCAAGTTTGTATTTATCATTCATGCGTTCAATGTGCGATGAACAGTGCAACAGTGATAGCCTACGTGTCAGACCAGGAGATGTGAGCCGTACATCACCAGTTTTAAATATAAGGATGCATTCAGCACGTTGTTTAGCATCAACATTTGTCCTCTCCGAAGATGGTAGAGGCAACAAATTAATGGGAGCACGAGGGACAAGACCATAAACAATCTCAAAAGGGAACATCTTCGTAGTAAAATGTAGTGATCGATTATAAGCAAACTCAATATGAGGCAGACATTCTTCCCACATTTTTATATTCTTTTTTAAAACAGCCCTAAGCATGGTAGATAAAGTTCTATTGACAACCTCCGTTTGCCCATCAGTTTAAGGATGACAAGTAGTGGAAAATAACAGTTTAGTTCCCAATTTAGCCCACAAAATTCTCCAAAAGTGGCTAAGGAATTTTGTGTCACGATCTAAAACAATTGTGTTTGGCACACCATGTAAGCGAACAATCTCACGGAAGAACAAATCAGCAATATTTGTAGCATCATCACTTTTATGACAAGGTATGAAATGTGCCATCTTAGAAAATTTATCCACAAAAACAAATATTCCATCCCTCCCCTTCTTTGTCCTAGGCAGTCCTAGAACAAAGTCCATAGAAATGTCTTCCCAAGGCACACTAGGAACAGGTAAAGGCACATACAAACCATGGGAATTAAGACGTGACTTAGCTTTTTGGCAAGTAGTTCAGCGAGCAACGAATCTTTCAACGTCCCTACGCATTTTTGGCCAATAAAAATATCCAGCAAGTATGTCTTCCATCTTCTTTATGCTAAAGTGTCCCATCAAACCGCCTCCATGTGCTTCTTGCAATAACAACAAACGGACGGAACTAGCTGGAACACACAGCTTGTTAGCTCTAAACACGAACCCATCATTGAGCACAAATTTATTCCAAGTTTTCCATTCTTTGCAGTTCAATAATACGTCTTTGAAATCATCATCATGCTCATACTGTTGTTTAATTGTCTCTAATACAAAGATTTTAAAGTCAAGTTGAGAAAGCATGGTGTATCTTCTAGACAAAGCATCGGCAATAACATTTTCCTTTCCCTGCTTGTGTTTTATGACATAGGGTAAAGATTCAATGAATTAAACCCACTTGGCATGTCTACGATTTAATTTGGCTTCGCTTCGAATATGTTTTAAAGATTCATGATCAGAGTAAATGACAAATTCCTTGGGCCACAAGTAATGTTGCCATATTTCTAAAGTTCGAACTAGAGCATATAACTTCTTGTCATAAGTAGAATAATTTAAACTAGGCCCACTCAACTTCTCATTGAAATATGCAATAGGTTTTCCCCCTTGTAACAACACGCCGCCCAATCCAATCCCACTAGCATCACATTCTAGTTCAAATGTCTTAGAAAAATCTGGGAGTTGGAGCAAAGGTGCATGTGTTAACTTATCTTTCAATGTGTTGAAGGCGTTCTCTTGTGCATCGCCCCAAGCAAATGATACACCCTTATTAGTAAGCTCATTCAATGGTGCAGCGATGGTGCTGAAATCCTTCACGAAACGACGATAAAATCCCGCAAGTCCAAGAAAACTTCGCACATGTGTGATTGTTTTAGGAATCGGCCAACTCTGAATTGCTTCCACCTTGGCTTGATCAACTTCAATTCCCTGCGGAGTAACAACATAGACAAGAAAATAAACTTGATCCGTGCAAAATGTGCAATTCTCATGGTTACCAAATAAACGTGCATCTCTTAAAGCAATAAAAACAACACGCAAATGGTCAAGGTGTTCCTCTAAAGATTTACTGTAGATCAAGATATCATCAAAATACACCACCACAAATTTACCAATGAAGACTCGCAAAACCTCGTTCATTAATCTTATGAAAGTGCTAGGTGCATTAGTTAAACCAAAAGGCATCACTAACCACTCATATAAGACAAACATAGTTTTAAACGCAGTCTTCCATTCATCTCCTAGTTTCATGCGAATGTGATGGTACACACTACGCAAATCAACTTTAGAGAACACAGTAGAGCCACTCAATTCATCAAGCATATTATCTAGCCTAGGAATAGGATGCCGATATCTAATTGTGATGTTATTAATTGCTCTATAGTCCGCACACTTACGCCATGATCCATCTTTGTTGGGCACTAGAATTACCGAAACTGCACAAGGACTAAGAGACTCACGCACATACCCCTTGTCGAGTAGTTCTTGCACTTGGCGTTGAATCTCCTTAGTTTCTTCCGGATTAGTTCTGTACGGGGCTCGATTGGGCAAAGATGCCCCTGGAATGAGGTCAATTTTGTGTTCGATCCCACGAATTGGCGGCAAACCTGCTGGAATATCCTTTGGAAAAACATCATTGTACTCCTGCAAAAGGTTAGCGACAACAGGAGGCAAAACAGCTGGCATATCCTCAGATGAGAACAAAACATCCTTGCAAAGCAAAGCATAGCAAACAGATTTAGTAGCACCCGGTCCAATCATATCAGATTTGGTAGCAAGGAAACAAGCACTTGTCAGTTTAATTTCACTTTTCCTATCAATGCCCTTTGCTACAATTTGATTTTCACTCTTAGCCTTCTCCTGATCTTTCAGTTTATTAGTTCTAGCAATCTCATCTTTGAAAATAGATTCAGGCGTCATTGGATTTAGCACAATTTTCCTTTCCTTATGCATAAACGAGTATTGATTGGTTCTACCATCATGGAAAATTTGCTTATCATATTGCCAAGGTCTACCTAACAACATAGAGCATGCTTGCATAGGTACGACATCACAATCAACAAAATCTTGATAAGAGTCCATAGAAAAAGGTATTCTTACCAACCGTGTAACCTTTACCTTGCCAATGTTATTGAATCATTGAAAATAGTATGGATGGGGATGGGGTCTTGTGGTCAATGAAAGCTTCTCCACCATGTCCGAGCTAGTGAGGTTGTTGCAACTCCCTCCATCAATGATCACATGACATGAACGCTCCTTGACTATGCACTTTGATTGGAACAAATTATGCAGCTGATTTTGTTCTGTCTTTCCCATTTGTACGCTCAAAACACGTTGCTTAATGAGACTCTCATATCGATCGGCATGATCTGCATCGATGTGCTCCTCGCCGCTTCCTACATTGTCAGCTGCAAACAAAGCATGTGTTTCTTCATCCAAATCACTAGCAGAAGAAAACTCACCATTATCCCTTACTATTAACACACGTTTGCTTGGACATTCACTCCTCACATGCCCATATCCCTTGCATTGGTGGCATTGCACGTCTCTTGTCCTTCCTACTTTTGGTGGAAACCAGGCACTCTTGGCAGGAACCTGAAAAGATCCTTTGGGTGCTTCAGGGGCCTTCGAGGCTGGTGCTGATGTGGAGGAAGTTGGCTTGTTGTTGGTAGAAGGATCCCACTAGCATCACATTCTAGTTCAAATGTCTTAGAAAAATCTGGGAGTTGGAGCAGAGGTGCATGTGTTAACTTATCTTTCAATGTGTTGAAGGCATTCTCTTGTGCATCGCCCCAAGCAAATGATACACCCTCATTAGTAAACTCATTCAATGGTGCAGCGATGGTGCTAAAATCCTTCACGAAACAACGATAAAATCCCGCAAGTCCAAGAAAACTTCGCACATGTGTGACTGTTTTAGGAATCGGCCAACTCTGAATTGCTTCCATCTTGGCTTGATCAACTTCAATTCCCTGCGGAGTAACAACATAGACAAGAAAAGAAACTCGATCCGTGCAAAATGTGCAATTCTCATGGTTACCAAATAAACTTGCATCTCTTAAAGCAGTAAAAACAACACGCAAATGGTCAAGGTGTTCCTCTAAAGATTTACTGTAGATCAAGATATCCTCAAAATACACCACCAAAAATTTACCAATGAAGGCTCGCAAAACCTCGTTCATTAATCTTATGAAAGTGCTAGGTGCATTAGTTAAACCAAAAGGCATCACTAACCACTCATATAAGACAAACATAGTTTTAAACGCAGTCTTCCATTCATCTCCTAGTTTCATGCGAATGTGATGGTACACTACGCAAATCAACTTTAGAGAACATAGTAGAGCCATTCAATTCATCAAGCATATTATCTAGCCTAGGAATAGGATGCCGATATCTAATTGTGATGTTATTAATTGCTCTACAGTCCGCACACTTACGCCATGATCCATCTTTCTTGGGCACTAGAATTACCGGAACTGCACAAGGACTAAGAGACTCACGCACATACCCCTTGTCGAGTAGTTCTTGCACTTGGCGTTGAATCTCCTTAGTTTCTTCCGGATTAGTTCTGTACGGGGCTCGATTGGGCAAAGATGCCCCTGGAATGAGGTCAATTTAGTGTTCGATCCCACGAATTGGCGGCAAACCTGCTGGAATATCCTTTGGAAAAACATCATTGTACTCCTGCAAAAGGTTAGCGACAACAGGAGGCAAAACAGCTGGCATATCCTCAGATGAGAACAAAACATCCTTGCAAAGCAAAGCATAGCAAACAGATTTAGTAGCACCCGGTCCAATCATATCAGATTTGGTAGCAAGGAAACAAGCACTTGTCAGTTTAATTTCACTTTTCCTATCAATGCCCTTTGCTACAATTTGATTTTCACTCTTAGCCTTCTCCTGATCTTTCAGTTTATTAGTTCTAGCAATCTCATCTTTGAAAATAGATTCAGGCGTCATTGGATTTAGCACAATTTTCCTTTCCTTATGCATAAACGAGTATTGATTGGTTCTACCATCATGGAAAATTTGCTTATCATATTGCCAAGGTCTACCTAACAACATAGAGCATGCTTGCATAGGTACGACATCACAATCAACAAAATCTTGATAAGAGTCCATAGAAAAAGGTATTCTTACCAACCGTGTAACCTTTACCTTGCCAATGTTATTGAATCATTGAAAATAGTATGGATGGGGATGGGGTCTTGTGGTCAATGAAAGCTTCTCCACCATGTCCGAGCTAGTGAGGTTGTTGCAACTCCCTCCATCAATGATCACATGACATGAACGCTCCTTGACTATGCACTTTGATTGGAACAAATTATGCAGCTGATTTTGTTCTGTCTTTCCCATTTGTACGCTCAAAACACGTTGCTTAATGAGACTCTCATATCGATCGGCATGATCTGCATCGATGTGCTCCTCGCCGCTTCCTACATTGTCAGCTGCAAACAAAGCATGTGTTTCTTCATCCAAATCACTAGCAGAAGAAAACTCACCATTATCCCTTACTATTAACACACGTTTGCTTGGACATTCACTCCTCACATGCCCATATCCCTTGCATTGGTGGCATTGCACGTCTCTTGTCCTTCCTATTTTTGGTGGAAACCTGGAAAGGTCCTTTTGATGCTTCAAGAGCCTTCGATGCTGGTGCTGATGTGGAGGAACCTGGCTTGGTGTTGGTCGATGGTGCTGCCATTTGTCGACTCGTAGGGGCAGCCCGTGTACGTGGAGTCAATGTATTAGTTCGACCTACAGAAACATTAGTCCTCGAGCTTGCACGTCGACCCTGCACTTCTCTTTCAGCTTTGCAAGCAAGATGGAATAAACGAGTGATAGAATTGTATTCTTTGTAATCAAGAATGTCCTGAATTTCACGGTTCAATCCACCCATGAACCTGGCCATCGCAGCTTCCTCATTCTCTTCTAATCCACAACGAAGCATGCCTATTTGCAATTCTTGATAATATTCTTCCACACTCTTACAATCTTGCCTCAATTTTTGTAATTTATTTAACAAATCACGTGCATAATATGATGGAACATATCTAGCTCTCATGATTCTTTTCGAATCAGTCCATGTTTGTGCAGCATTTGGATATTTACGATGATATTCACTCCACCAAACATAAGCAAAATCAGTGAATTCACTAGTGGCAGCCCTAACCTTTTTGTTTTCAGGATATTCATGGCATTCAAATTTTTTATCTAGGGCTAATTCCCAAGTGAGATAAGCATCAGGATCATATTTACCATCAAAGGACGCATGCCAATGCGATTGCGATGAAGCCGTCGTTGCTAACGACCAAGTACATCATCTACCTCAGTGTCGGTGGAGTAGTCTACGTCATTCTCCTCTATGGCGCTACTCTTTGCTCCGTCACGACGAGCAGCCGCATCATCAGTGGGAGGTACACGTCCCATGTCATCAAGTCGCCTCAGATGTCAGCAAGAGTGGTGTTGATGGCAGTAATTGCAGCTGTGGTGAGTTGTTGAGAATTCTCTATTTGGGCTAGTCGTTCATTGGTAACTCGCACGTCGTCCTCAAGTCCTTCAGTGCGTACCCTTACTTGTCGATCAAAATGTTGTATGATGCCATTGGTGCGAGGAAAGTGTTGCACGCTATTGTCTTCTGACATAGTTAGAACCAGACAACGCAAGGTAATAATAGGCTGTTAGGTTGCCTTCTCTGTTGAACCAGGCGGTATGAGCTGAGCTAGGTTGGATGGAGCCAAGCTAAGATGATGCAAATGGTTGTTGTTTGGTCAGGTGTATGAGATTGTACAGGCTGCGTCGAAATGTTGTTTGGTTGACTGCACTAAGGAGAGAATGGCGTAGAGAAATTCAAAAGAGGGATGAAACATTTTAAAAAATAAATTATAGAAAATCAAAATAACAAAAAATCAATTACGAAAATAAAAAATTCAAAAGAAAGTCTCATCAATAAATAAATTCAAAAATGAAAATTTTAAACTTTTCAAATTTATATGGCAAGTGTGGTCTCGTTTTGTTCGAAAAAAATATCAAAAACCCATTTTTTGAAATCAGTTTGGTAATCGAAAATACTAATCAAAAGATATAGCAAATAAATGAATCAAATGTGTCGCGCATGTGGTTGTTCCTGCATCTGCGGAGCCTGGCTCCGGGGAACGCCCAATTTGGTCGTATCTCCAGAGCCTGGCCCGGAGAGGTTAATTGCATCTGGAGAGCCTGGTTCAGATGGGTGAGAAGACAACCAAACACCCTAGTTTTGTATCTCTAGATGCAAAACTCATTAGATGCAGACAACCAAACAGCCTATAAATCCCTAGCAGCTACTAGGATGTGGTTAAGCAAGTCACTCCTCTCAACTTCTGTAGTCGAGTTCTTACCAATTCTTATCAAGCTTTGCAGAAGGTGATGGCAACCGACAAGGAACAACTCCCGGAGATATGGTGTATCAGTTGCCAGACGCTAGTACCCAGTTGGTTGTGGTTTTTTTTGTGGAGTTGTAGGTGGCTTAAAAATAGATCAAACGAAAAATTAGAACAACATTAGCCAAAACAAGTTGAATAATCGTTCAACGATGGTAACGTGCTGGTCTTAGGCCTAACCGTACTGGAGACGCGAGCCGGGACACAAAGTCGTCACGAGAATCAAACTAGTGCACTTCAAATCAAGCTCCTTTTTTCACTTTTTTTCTTTTAGTGCGGCTCTTTTATATGCACTTTTCTTCTCTCTTTTTTTCGTGCGGCTCTTTTTTTTTCACGTGTCTCTTTCTTTCCTTACTTTTTTTTTTGCTGCAAGTACTTTTCCTTTTACACGTGCACTTCAAATGGCAAGTAATCAAAACGTGTGTACAACAATTATGGGATATGCAGCAGCAATAGACGCGAGGCTGAGTGATATATCAACCCAAAGAAAATAGGAAAGTGAAAGCGCGGCCAATATTTGGTAGGTGCACGATGCAGCAATGAAAACAAAAGTGGGGCGGCTATGTTGGTGGATAAGGAAGTCACGGTGGTGTTTCTGGTGGCACACGGGTTGTTGCTATGGACGAATTATATTCAGTAAGAATTCCCAAACCGATGGTTATTTTTGGTAGGAAACTGATCGGTCAACAAGGAAAAAGGTAGGCAATCTTCTATCTTTAGGGAGGTGATGTGCACGGCTGGTTAGTCATGTATGGAAGGTGCAGATTGGTTTCGGTTGGAGGCTTGGCCAAAACTGAATTCTAGAGAGATAAATGGAGTTTTTGTGCTACAGGTTTGGCTAGGAAAGGAAAATCAAGGCTTGGTTATTGGTGGAACGGCTGGTTGGTTGGGTAAATAATATGGAATACGGAAGTCACGGCGTTTGCTTCCTTCTTGGTTTAGGAATTGGGCGAACTGATGGATGGCAACGCTGGGTGTTGGTGGCGAGGTGATGGTGGCAGCGGGTTGATTTTTTTTTCAGAAGATGAAGTGACGCACAAGAAAAGCGATGGACACAAAGAAGACTGTGACAATTACGTGACTCGAACTCGAAACTCTAAACGAACTAGACACTAAGACTAGCACACGACACAACGATGCAACAAAAACTCAACTAACAAAGAGCAAGTGGTAAAAGCAAAAGGCTCGACTTGTCTTGGATCAAAGGGAAATATTTTTGTGTCAATTTTTATGGACTTCAGGTAAAAAAAACAAAGAACAAGAAACCTCTCACCAATCAAACTGGCGCTCTGATACCAAATGATAGCAGCAAGTGTCCCGATCTTTCGATGAGAGAGGCTAACTCCGATTTGAGTAGGAGTCAATGTTGGCGGCCCGACTACAACTGTCCAGGACGTTGCGCCTTAGCGACCGGTACACCAACTCCAATTGGTTATTGACCTCGCCGAAAGCGCGATCAACCTGACCACGAAGGTCTGTATTCCTGCATGCAATCGAAGAACGAGCAAGAACAATTACAATTAATTCAGGCGGTCTAACCGACAAGCGCGATTACAAGGATTAGCAATGGTTAACACAATTAAAACAAAACACAACCCTTAGAAGTGGTGGCGGCTGGCTATTTATATGATAGGAGGCTTCCTAGGTCGGCCAAACTAGGTTACACCCGACCTAGCCTCGAAATAGAAGGCCCAAGTCTACATTAACTCGGTTTGGCTCGTCCAGGAAAAGCGATGTGTGGTTTTCGGCAATTTTCTGATGACTCCGAAGCAATTTAGTGGTGGGGCAAGATCCGTTGGAAAGTAGACTCCGAGATCATTCCAACGAGTAGTCGTGGGCCTCCAGCAACCTCCGGAATAAAAATTTACGGCCTTTTAAAGTCAGCGCTGTCGGTGAGGCTGAACTGGACTCGAACTGGACCTTCTCCACCAAATTCGACTTGAACTTCATCTTTGGCCCAATGTTGATCCACGAGGGTCCTTCTCCATGGTTTCTAAGTACAATTAAATTATCAAAATCATTAAATAGCATCCCATTCAGATTATAACTTATGGGGATGCTTAGGAACGCATTCACCTGGTGATTAAGTTGTCGTGCGCGAGCTCAATTCGTCGGTCCTTGTAATGCTGTAGGATCAGCTTGTTGGTGAGTTGGTGTAGACGTTGTTTCATCAAGAGAAGCGATGTCCTCATCAAACCGGGTCCGACAGGTACTGTAACGACTTGTTTTTAGAGTTTTTCCGAGCTCCAACGACTAGTTTCTCTCCGAGGGTATAAATTGATTTCGGTAGGCAGCCATTTATGAGGTTTGATGCTCCACTTCACCTATAGCCAACATCTACTCAACTTAGGGGTGTTTTAGAGCCATTCCTCCAGCAATTCATCAACTACATACCTTCCCTCAAACCGAGCTTCATGGAAGTCCTTCGATTTGGCATGATTGAGGAGATTCGGGCTTATTATTCTTGAAGACGATGTGCATCTTGGAGGAGTGGGATTGGGAGTAGGCCTTGGCGTGTGGCTACTCTCGAGTTGGTGTTTAGATGACGGAGTCCACCTCGCCGGAATGGCGGAATGACTACCGGAGAGTAAGTAAGGCGTGCGGCTGAAGAGAGAGCCGGTCCTTGTGCGCAAGGGCTAGTCTCAACGGAGAGTAGGAGTTGTGACTCCGAACTTTGGTGAAACAAATACCGTGTCACTTCACTTTTGTCTCATTTACTTCCGCATTTATCTTTCGCTTGATTTGCTACATTGCTTCATTGTTTTGATGAGATGGATTAGGTTACTAGTGCGTGTTGTTTAATTTGCTTCCGCTTAATAGGGCACTAGAATCTAGAATTGGGTAACTCTTAATTGTGTTGCTTAATCAAGTATAACCCGGAAGAAATTTAAAATTTCCTATTCACCCCCTCTAGGCCTTAGAGATCCTTTCATGAATTCTGGACAACTTTTCAAGGAAATTTTCAAGCATATTCTGGTGCATAAGAGTTGGCGATTTTTACGCTCAAAGAAATTAATCCGTAAGCGGACGGATATTGCTTGTAATTTTCACCAGGAGTATTCCTAGAGTTATCGAATCCACAGGGAACGAGGGTTTAAAGAGATAATCCTCTATATCTTAATTATTTAAAATACCAGCCACTCTAGGTAACGGTGGTTAGGATAATTGAAAAGACCGGGACGCACACACACGATAAATATTCACACAAATAAAGAGAAAGCCACACTAGCTAGACAGACAGTTGGGAGGATAACAAGACAAGTTTTAATAAGTTCACAAAGTCGTGTGATTCAGTTTACTTGAGCGAGCTTAGGGTAATCAACTAGTGGTCCACTTGATATTCGTCGTCGGAGCTCGGACACTCACTACCACCCGCTATCCTGAATTGGAATCCTGAATGGTTATAATCGTTCTGATTTGGCTCTACTGGTCCAAAGCCGGACGCGGTGGGTTACGCACGAGATAATGAGTATCTATGGATGGATAGGGCTGTCACCACCTACCACCTACCACATATACGTGGGCCCGGGTGTAAACCGAGTTAGTCCTAGTCTCAGACACCACATCTGCGATCCTAACCAATCTTCCTCAGTACTAAAAGAAGTTGATCTAGGTTCAATGCCTAGCTCTAACAACACGAGTGAGAACCTAAACTGATTCCAAACGAATATAAGCTACCGGTAAAGCAAATCTACACAAATAAAGTTCAACACTATAGCAATGAATGAAGTGACCTCACTAATTGAAACAATTAGGAAAGGGTACAAGAGCTATTACCCGAATTCCCCAAGACACTTCCGGAACTCCGAGCGTCGGCTCGACTTGACTCTAATTCCCAACATCTACTAACTAAGAGCTACTCTACTAAGTGGAATGAAAATGTGAAAGTGTTGTGTGTTGTGTTACAAGTGAGGAGATGTCGGCAGGTGACTAACTGGGGGATCACCACCGGCAATGAATTTGTACGAGGGGACGCTAATCAAGAACTAAGCCAGATGGCTAACACAAGACAGGGTTATACAGGTTCAGGCCCTCAACGGAGGAGGTAATACCCTACTTGCTGTGTTCTAGGATTATATGGAGAATCAAGATGCGGGATGCAAGATGATCTGTTGTCTCATATGTTGCTCATGTGCCGATGGCCTCCATCCCCTCCCTTTATATAGTGTAGGGGGGGTAGAGTTACAGGATAGCACGCGGTATACGGTAGCTAATTCTGTTATGTCGTTACATGCCATGCACGTATTGATCTGCTAATTACATGGAGATAGATCATATCCTCGGGAACATCCTTGCAGCTTAAGCCGCGCGTAGTCCGAGTGGTCTTTATCTTCAACTGGCCGACTTGAATCGCCCCCTATCTGCTCCCTTATGGGCCTTCTAGAGGATACCTGGGGCCCATGTAGTCCACAGTAGCCCCCGAGTGCTTTACGATCGAGTCAGATGTCCGGCTGACTGGTTTCGCCCATATCTCCTGTAATCTGAAAAGAGATTGTAAAGAACTCAAGTAATCTTAAGCTTTTGGTGTTGAGGCAACGCCTGGATTGGTAGTACCAAACTCCAGCTCACTCGGCCCGTTGGGCGCATCACCTCAACGGACGGATTCGGCTACTTGACACCCACTCATGCAATGCAAAAGCGGCCATTGGCCCGTCCTGGGGCGTGCCTTAAACCACGCCATTACGACTTCTGTCTGACAGCATGCCGTAACGTTAGCGTTGTAAAGGATATCGGCATCAGGCGCCCGGCCTTAACTTGTAAGAGCCAGCACTCGGGCCAGCATGGGGCGCGCCTTTCAGCCGGATGGTACCTGTCCCAACCGGGGAAGGGATCAGCATAGGCCCCTCGGGGCGTACCGATTGGATGCAATTTTGCGGAGAGGTATTTGTACCCGGGTAGCGATGTACAAGTGGCGACCTTATAAAAGGCATACCTCAAGAAATTGAACCCAAATTTCACCAACACCCAGCCTCGAGCATGCGAAGTTGGCTAGTGACCCAACATGGGGTATGCCGTGAAATACTTTTAATTTTGGCGCTTCCGGTCATATGCCCTCCAGGGTGTACCGAGGCCAAATTAGGCTCGATTTTAACACATTGCCACCGTCAGCGGCGTGTTAAGAAAGCCTGTTAAGGGGGTTGCCCTTTGCAGTTTTAGCCCAAGCCCGATTAGGGGGAGGCGAAGCGTTTTCGCGCCCTTTTCTCACGCAGCCGGAGCGGTACTCGTTTCCATCGAAAACCGTATTCGTATCCACTTCCGTCCCATTGCTATGATGGTTTTACTGTGTTTGGAAACGGATTACAAGGCGCGACCCTTGAACTTCCTCTATGTATAAAAGAAATCCCAGGGGCAGAGTACTACTTCACCTCTAGCCTTCGAGTTTTATTCTTCCTCCCGATCAACACCCAGAAACCTCTACCTCCTCCTTTGAGCGCGATGGCGAACATCATGGAGTTGATCGAGAGGTGGGTCGCTGAGGCCAGGGCAGAAGCGGAGGCAAAGGCCGCTGCCAAGGCTCGCGAAGATGAGCTCTGGCGGGATTTTGCCCTGATGAGGGCGGAATTCCAGGTGGAGGAGTCCATTAGGGTTCTGATCCGCGGATTCCCCCAGCTCCACAAGGTGCGCTTCCCTCTCAAGGACGCACTGGTCGCATCCCTCCTCGCCGACGAGGGGTATTAGAGTCCTCCCGCCGGGGAGGCTTCTTCTTTTGCTCCTCCGCGAGCCAGCGACGAGCCCTAGCTCGATGTGCTGTGCCGCGGAAAATGTAATCAGGCCTAAGTGCCTTTTAATGAAAATCTTTTGAAAATCCAGATGTCTTTGTTTCTCCACCTCGAATCTGCAATGCTGCTTTTCCTTGATTTGATCCCGAATCCGCAACGTTGCTTTGTCCGAGTAGTTAGGGCCGCCCGCTCCCAGGCTGACAGTCGGCGCTTAATACAAGCCCCTCGGGAGGAACCACTCGACCAGCCGAGTGATCTAGCGAACCCTCCTCAAAAAAGGCCGCATCCAGCGCTGGACTAAGGCCCGGCCCAGAATGCGAAACGCTACCCGTTGAGATAAATTAGGAACAGGAGAACGAAATTAGTTCACCTCGCTCACTTTTCGTGCCAGTCAGTTAGCTTCTCCAGCAAACTCCGCCGCTAGGGTTCTTTTCCGTCGCCACCTCCGCCGCCACCCGTCTCCGATTGCAATGGCTCCACCCTCCCCCTCCGCCCCAAAGGCTGCCAAGAGCGGGAAGGAGTGGGTGAAGTCCATCACGACCGAACGGAGGCTACAGAAGCTGGTGTCCCTCGGTGTGCTTCCGCCCGAAGAGCTTTTGTCATGGCGCCCCGCCGCCGGCGAATCCTGCCCCACCCCTCGTTCCGACGAGGTAGTGGTCTTTCAATCTTTCTTTCTACGCGGCTTTGGTCTCCCTTGCTCACTTTTCTTTCGGGGATTACTCCAGTTTTACGGGATCGATGTCTCTCACTTAAACCCCATTTCTATTTTGCAAATCGAGATTTTCGCTTATGTCTGTGAGGCCTATTTGGGGATAGCTCCTCATTTCGACCTTTTCAGATTTCTCTTCCTCTTCAAACCCTTTCCCAACAAGAACTCTCCCAAGGCCGCCGGCGGCGCGGGATTTCAATTGCGGGAAGGGGTCCGAAGACATTACTTCGATCTTCCTTTGAGGACCTCCAATAAGGGTTGGCAGTCGGAATGGTTCTATTGCGCCAACTCTCCTCCGGCCCTCCCTTCCTTCTCCGGCGAGTGCCCCACAGTCCATCCCTCTTGGTCTTCTCTCCTCGCCGATGACGAGGGAAGCCAAGTAAAGGAACTTCTTGTTCTTCTCCACAGAGCAAAGTCCGCTGGGCTAACTGGCATTGGGGTGGTTTGGAGTTATACCCACCACCGTATCCAACCCATAAAGGAGAGGGTGCATTTCGCCTTCGAGTACTCGGGGGCTCAGGACGCCACTCGGGAGTCGAGCAAGCATCTTTCAAAGAAGGAGGTCATTAGCCGAGTGGCTGAACTCTTCGCTCCAGACTCGTAGTTAGTTCCTGCAGAGTGCCCGGGTGCTTACCACCTGACGCATTTGCCACCAGCGGTAAGGAGAAGATCCTTCTCAACTCAGCCGCGGTTTCCTGATGCAGAACTGGAATTAATGTAATCTGATATGCTGCATGGGCGTGAAGCTTTCTTCTCCACTTATCCGGTCCCAGAAGCCCCACAACACAAGGGGGCACCGCGCAAGCGTCCTGCAGAGGACTCGGCTAGTGCTCCTCCGGCCAAGAAAGGCAAGGGGGGTGCTTCAGGGGACTCGGACGAGGATGATGACGATGATGATGTTCCACTCCTGCACCGCCGTCACTCGGCTCCCAAGCCGTCTTCGGCTCCGACCGAGCCACCTCCAAGCCCTCCGTCTCCCCAATCAACCGGCCCGTCAGCCTCGTCGGGGGCGAAGAAGTCTTCTGGCTCCCGCCCGAGTGGTTCGGGCGTCCGTATGAAGATGAAGTACATACAATCACACAGGTATCCCTTCGCGACGCTGTAACTTCATAGTTCACAGAAATTCGTGTCTTGAAAAACTTTCGAATACTTTCAGAAAACCAGTTAACGATGACGAGCCGCCAAGTTCGCGTGGCAAGGAGATGCCAACCTCAGCGCCTCCAAAATCCGCCAGCCGGGCTAAATCCCAATCTTCTGAGCACTCGGCTCAACCCACCGCACCTCGCCAAGGTTCCGGCCCATCCTCCACCAGTCATCAGTCCTCGCCGGCGAAGGGGAAGATCCCAGCTCCGGCTCCAGGGAGCTCAGAACCGGAAATCGAGGAGATCCCTCGCCCCTCCCCCAAAGCTCACGTTCCACCCTTCCGACTAAAATGGAGGAAAGAGATGGAGGGCTACGAGGTCGACGACGGGCAGGACGCCGAGGAATGGGTGGCGCTGGAGCAGATGACTGAAATTCAAGCCAAGATATACAAGGTAAAACTCTTTCCCACTGCGAATCCTCACCTTGTACAGGGGAATCCCACTGATCTCCCTCTCTTCTTCGTGCAGCGCATGAAGGAGAGGTCGAAGCAGAAGACCCGATGTATGGAGAAAACGGTAGGCAAGTTGAAAACACGCGACGAGTTCGACAACGCGCTGTACCCCGCCAAGTCGCAATACCGCGGCCGGATTGAGGAGCTCCACCGCTAAGTCATCGAGCTCCAACACAAACCGAGGTATGGACCCCTGTCCGTTCTAAATCTCAAGAAAGAATACTGTATAGATAATAATCTTCGGTATTTGTCGTCAAATGTAGCTCTGGAGGCGAGGCAGAAGGCCTTAGAGGATGAAGTTCGCCAAGCCAACGCTCAAGCAGAGAAAACTGCTAAAGAGTTGCAAGGTAATCTTTCCTCACTGGCTCTCCCTGGCTCAACCCCACTGAAGTCTGACTGATACTCCATGCCTGACTGGTTATGCAGAGCTTCGCCGCCGAGCTTCGACGGGAATCGCTCCAGTGCTTCAATGCCTTTATCCTGATGAGGAGCCGCCGAAAGATCCTAATCTCCTGGTAGCCCAGCTCAATACTATCCCTGAAGGAATCAAGGCCTTCGCTCGGGAGGCCGCGATAACATGTACCAGCCAGGGCCTCGCCTCGCGAAGTCGAACTTCCCTCGCCTAGACTGCGAAGCTGTGAAGGACGGGTTTGCCTGTTCGGAAGAGGAGGCCACCGCTTTATTGGAAGTAGTTCATCCCGCTGCTGTCCAGATAGTAGAACAATTGGACTTGTAAATGTCTGTAATGGCAGTACTTGGTTGATCCCCGATACTGGTGGTGCAGTTTATCCGAATAGTAAGTTTTATCCTTTTTCATGTAACGCATCCGCTGACTGGTCTAGCCCCCGAGTGCTAGGAAGTAGCACTTGGCTTTTTCCCTATGCAACCACGGAGTAGCTAAACGTTGTCGTTAGGATGTAAAATCGCCATTACTCAAGAATTTTCATAACACTCGAATTTGACCAACACATGTAAAGAGAAAACAACTTTTATTGATAAGATAGGGTGCGGTTGACTCCGCACACTATTTAGTGTAGCCCCCGACTTACTGCTTGATCGTTTACGGCCAAGTAGCAAGTCAAAAGAAGGGAAACTAATTACATGCTGCTTGAATATTAAACTCTAAGAGTAAAAACGACGTAGGTGCTCGATGTTCCAGGTATTGGGCACTTCAGATCCATCTTCACGTTTTAGCCGGTAAGCCCCCAGGCGGGTCACCTCAGCAACCACGTAGGGGCCTTCCCAGAGTGGGGAGAGTTTATGCTCGTGCTTCTGATTCCTTCGGAGGACCAGATCTCCCTTGGAGAATGCACGGCCCCGTACATTGCGCTGATGATAGCGACGTAGGCCCTGTTGGTACTTTGCCGGCTTGATCTCTTTTCTTAAAGCAAGATTTGAATTGGTTCCTTTTTTTTTTGAACACTTGACAACCAGGATTGTGTTTTTAAAATCCCAAATATTTCATGGCTCTCATGCACCCAAGTGAAGGGTACACATAGTTGTCAAGTTGTTCGGGTTTGTGGTGGAAACGTCGAAAAATGTTGTGGCGTCTATTCACCCCCCCTCTAGCCGCCTAGCTCGGGTTTTCAAGAGAAAACGACTTTTATTGATGAGATAGGGTGCGGTTGACTCCGCACACTATTTAGTGTAGCCCCCGACTTACTGCTTGATCGTTTACGGCCAAGTAGCAAGGCAAAAGAAGGGGAACTGATTACATCCTGCTTAAATATATAAAACTTTACGAATGAAAACGACGTAGCTGCTCGATGTTCCAGGTGTTGGGCACTTCAGATCCATCTTCACGCTGTAGCCGATAAACCCCCGGGCGGGTCACTTCAGCGATCACGTAGGGACCTTCCCAGAGCGGGGAGAGTTTATGCTCGTGCTTCTGATTCCTTCGGAGGACAAGATCTCCCTTGGAGAACGCACGGCCCCGTATGTTGCGCTGATGGTAGCGATGCAGGCCCTGTTGATACTTTGCCAACTGGATCAATGCTGCTTCTCTGGCCTCCTCGAGCCGATCGAGGTCTTCGTGTCTCACTTCGTCCGACTGATTATCGCTGTAGCCGGCAACCCGAGGGGACCGGAACTTCAATTCAGTCGGGAGGACCGCCTTAGAGCCTGCCCAGTAGCTCGACTTGGGGTCGTCCTGAGCCCCCAGAGCACCGAGGGCAACTCCTTAACTTAGCGCGTAGCGTACGGCTTCAGACGATCGAAAATTCAGGCTTTTAGCCCTTGTAGCACCAATCCGTTGGAGCGCTCAACCTGTCCGTTGCTCCGTGGGTGGGCCACCGAGGCATAGCAGATCTTGATGCCCAGCTCCTCGCCCCAGTCTTGAAATTCGCTGCTTTTGAACTGAACGCCATTGTCGGTGATGATGCAATTGGGTACGCCGAAACGCACAACGATGTTCCGAAAGAACTCACGTGCCTTTGCCGCCGTGATGACAGCAACCGGCTTGACTTCAATCCACTTGGTAAATTTGTCGATGGCGACAAAGAGATGGGTAAACCCACCTTGCGCTCGCTTGAGGGGGCCCACCATGTCCAGATTCCAGACGGCGAAGGGTCAAGAGATTGGAATCATCTTTAGATCTTGGGCCGGCATGTGAATTTGCCGTGCGAAAAACTGACACCCGTCACATCTGCGTACTATGTCTTCCACATCTGTGACCGTGGTTGGCCAGAAAAATCCTTGCCGATAGGCTTTGCCCACCAGGGTGCTTGCAGCCGTGTGGTGCCCGCATTCTCCCGAGTGGATTTCGTTGAGTAGATCCCTGCCTTCTTGCTCGGATATGCAACGCCTTAGTATCCCGGAGCTGTTTTTCCTGAAAAGCTCGTCCCCGACTACCTTGTAGCTTTTGCTTCGGCGTGTGACGCACTCGGCTAGGCTTCGATCCTCGGGCAGCTCATCACGAAGAAGATAATCTAAGTAAGGTTGAGTCCACCCGGGAGTAATTGATAATACCTCTGCATCGGGATCTGGTAGTTTCTCTTGATGTTCTTCCAGTGCAGGAGTTTGCTTGATGGACGGCGCGCGTAGCTCTTGGACGAAAACACCACTCGGGACTTGAGCCCAAGTGGATCCCATCCGCGCCAGCTCATCAGCTGTTTCGTTGTCATGGCGGAGCACGTGTGTAAGCTCCAGGCCGTCGAATTTGTCTTCTAACTTTCGTACCTCCTGACAATTGGCCGACATACTTTCGCCAATGCAAGACCACTCTTTTTGAACTTTGTTGACCATGAGTTGGGAATCCCGGCGTACCATTAACCGCTTGACACCAAGCTATATGGCGACGCGTAGCCCGTGGATGGGTGCCTCGTACTCGGCGGCGTTGTTGCTGACGGGGAATAATATCCGGAGGACATAGCGTAGCTTTTCTCCTGTCGGCGATATGAGCAAAATCCCAACACCCGCGCCGCTGAGCATGAGGAAACCATCAAAGTACATTGTCCAGTACTCGAGATTCTCCTTTGCTGCTGGGGTTTGGGCCTCTGTCCACTCGGCGACGAAGTCGGCCAACGCTTGGGATTTGATGGCTAATCGAGGCCTGAACTTTATCTCAAAGGCTCCAAGCTCGACTGCCCATTTAGCAATCCTCCCATTGGCCTCCCGGTTATGGAGTATGTCTCCAAGCGGGAAAGAGGTGACCACCGAAATTTCATGCTCTTGAAAGTAATGCTTGAGCTTTCGTGACGTAAGTAATACACCGTATAGAAGCTTTTGAACTTGTGGGTACCTAGTTTTAGATTCGCCCAATACCTCGCTTACGAAGTAGACCGGACGCTGTACCTTCTGGAGGGAGCCCTCTTCGTCTCGCTCCACCACCAAAGCGCTGCTGATGACGTGAGTCGTTGCACCAATGTAGAGTAAGAGGGGCTCCTGGGGCATGGGAGGGACCAACACCGGAGGCGTGGTGAGGAACCTCTTTAGATCTTCAAAGGCTTGCTGTGCTTCCGCTGTCCACTGAAAATCGTCTTGTCGGCGCAAGAGTCGAAAGAAAGGCATGCCTCGCTCCCCGAGTCGGGAAACGAATCGGCTGAGAGCCACGATGCATCCAGCGAGCTTCCGCACATCCTTCTGATTAGTCTTTGGAGCTAATCTTTTGCAGGCAAATAAGGATGAGTCGAGGACGACTCACAATCAAGAAGGGGAGGATGATGTGACCATGCACATCATAGATAGGACCAACACTATGTCAACATGGTGGTCATCAAGAGTTTCATTCAATTCTTCGCCAGCATGGACATCGATGAGCTTTCGATCGACTACTTCATCTTCAACCTCTTCATCTACGACCAGTTGGCGACACTTCACGGCATCCTCTATGTCATCTACATCAGCTATGGTGTCATCATCAAATATATGGCATCATCGACCCGCACCATGGCTAGGCCGCGTGCATAGCAGGCAAGCTTTTCATGCTGATATCGACGGGCCTTGATGTTGCAGTTCTTGTTGACGTAGGCGTTCTGTGTTGGTGCGACGTAGTTGTTCCGCTGCTCTCCTCCGTACTTTGGACAATCACGCTTCATGTGGTTGAAACCACCACAATCGAAGCACTTCATGATGCCTCTCCTCCGATCGGCCACTCGTTTGTAAGCATGTGAGAACTTTCTGGCCAACAAGGCAAGCTGCTTCTCAGGAATCTTGTCCATCTGATCATTAGACAGCTCACAGAGGGAAGAGAAGGAGAAACCGGCAACATCAGAAGAACCACGACCAGAGGGGTCGGCTATCAAGGCAGTGGATGCGCAACTAGGCTCTTTCGGAAGATGCTCAAGTTCGTTTGTCTTGAGACTAGAATAGAGTGCTTCCAAGGTCAGCGTCGAGAGATCGGCTGCTTGTCGGATTGCAGTCACCTTCACATACCAGACCATAAGATCCAAAGCAGAGAGAAAGTGCCTGGCGATCTCCGAATCGATATATTTGACTTCAACCGAACGGAGATCGGCAAGAATCTTGGTGAAGCGGGAGAAACATGAGTCAAACGTTTCATCCGGCTTCTGTGTAAATCGATTGTACTCTCTTTTGTGTTGGTCTTATCTCACCTCCTTGGGAAACTCATATGGGTCCTTGATCTTAAGCTAAACATTGTATCCCTGAGCCATCGCATATGTCTCCATCCTAGCCTTTCAATAGGAAAAATCGGCTCCAGAGAACATGGGGGTTTGGTAAAATACTTGTCCACTATAGCTGAAATAGAAATATGGACCTACTTCAAAAATCGGTCAAGATTTGCAAAGAAGCACCAAACTAAACGCTCTAATGCCAGTTGAAAACCCGAGCTAGGCGGCTAGAGCTGCGCGGATGAAAGTTTCTGGATAGATCAACAACAAGTCAAGAACTTGATCTCTTGCTTCTCATATAGTTGCAAAGTGTGTATCAAATCATATTAGCAACCAAAAGGCATTATAGACCACCAACAACCAACAAGAAATCATCCAAGTTCTTCTCAAAATAAGAGCTCCAAAAGAGAAAATGAAAATAAAAAACTATGAGCAAATCAATGCAAGATACTCGTGAAGAAGAAAGATTTCATTTAATACAAGTTGGGGATTACAAACCACACTCCATGTGGTCACAAGCACTCCAAATGACACCCAAAACACACCCAACTCACCACCTCTATTTCTGAAATTTTCAGCTCCAAGGGGACGAGGAGGAGGTGCTCCCCTCCCCCTCTATTTATAGCCCAAGGGTGAGATGCCCTAAACCCTAGAGCTCATCTCCACCCTTCATTTGAGAATGAGTGGTGTACAACTTACACACTAAAAGACACACTCCCGAGAGGGAATATTCTCTATATATTCCTTTGGGAAATATCTTTGTAACTTACTCGGTCGTCAGCGCATGCCTGGGCCCACCAGTCAGATCAACTTCGCCAACAGGTTACTGATGTCGCAGCCTCCAGCTGCCTCGGATTCCTTGCCATGACTAAGCTTCTTGAGTACACCACCTCATGTGACCTCCAGGTCATCGAAACCGGTCGCCTGGACGCCTCCGGACGCACCAGCTTCCAGCTGTCCCTGCGAAGCGTCAACCACGTACCCGCCGATACCTGCATCACTGAGGTGAACACACACGAAACCAACAAAACTTACCTCACCTGCAAGGTTATTCTATTACAAAATTTCCAACATCATAATCCCTTCGTGACATCACAATTAGCAAGCCCTAACACACCACGTGTCAGCTTAACAAATTTCATCGGACCACGTCCGATCAAACCATTACCTAGCCCAAGCTCAGCACAATGGTCCGGTTCCAATTCCACGGCAATTTCCACAAATGCACCATTTAAAATTGTGCAAAACACTTCAAATTCCATTTTGTCACATATATTCATCATCTAACCAGGGTACCCTCCACATGGGTCTCAACACTAGTACATTCTGATCTTTGTGAGATGAATGGCATTTATACCAAGGGTGGCAATCGATAATTCTTTACTCTTATAGATGATAGTGCTAGATATTCCTATGTCTACTTTCTCAAAAGCAAGGATGAAGAACTAGAATATTTCAAAATCTATAAGGCTGAAGTGGAAAACTAACTAGAAAAGACAATTAAGCTGCTAAGGTCTGATAGAGCCCATTACTGTGAATAAAGTGGTATAATTCATGAAACCACACCTCCCTACTCTCCCCAATCTAATGGGGTGGCCAAACAGAAGAACTGAACTCTTTGTGACCTGGTTAATTCTCTGTTACAAAGATTTGGTATGTCGGTACGATGGTGGGGGGAGGCAGTTCTTACAGTTAACTATGTTCTGAATAGTGTGGCGCCGTGCAATCGCGAGGTGACGCCTTATGAAGGATGGAAAGGGAGAAAACTTAACTTGTCTCATCTTCAGACTTGGGGCTGCCTAGCAAAGGTCAATCGCGAGGTGACACCTTATAGGTTTATAGTGGACAAATTCGGGACTAAAGAGGACGCTTTAAACGACATTATGGAGTCTCGTGATGCGACATTTTTTGAGACTGTCTTTCTTATGAGGTTTAATGAATTAATCACACTTGATGGTTGTAGTGAGCATTACTCTATTCATCCTGAGGTGGCTGAGCCCACTCCTGACTTAGACCTGAGGAGTTGTAAGAGGCAAAGGACTGAAAAGTCATTTGATGATGATTTTTCCATTTATTCTATGGATGATGAACCACGTACCCACGCTGGGGCATATGCATCTCCTGATGCTGAATACTAGAGGGAGGCAGTCTGTAGTTTGATGCAATCCATCATCGCTAATGGAACGTGGGAAGTCACCGATCTCCCTAGTGGGTGTAAACCGGTGGGCTGTAAGTGGATTTTTAACATAAAACAGAAACCCGATGGTACTATAGAAAAGTACAAGGCTCGTCTAGTAGCTAAGAGTTTCACTCAAAAAGAGGGCGATGATTATTTTGATACCTATTCCCCTGTGGCAAGGTTACCCACCACACGTGTACTTTTAGCACATGCATCTGCATATAAACTCTTAGTCCATAAAATGGACATAAAGACCGCTTTCCTTAATGGAGAGCTGGATGAGGAGATCTATACACAGCAGCCAGATGGTTTTGTGGTAAAAGGACAGGAGAATAAGGTTTGTCGTTTGATTAAGTCTTTGTATGGCCTTAAGCAAGCCCCCCAAGTAATGGCATAAGAAATTTGATAACACATTTGACATATGTTGGGTTTTGTGTCAACAAAGCAGATAGATGCATGCATTATCGATTTCAAGGGGTCATGGTGTCATTCTACGACTTTACGTGAATTACATATTGCTATTTGGGACTAACTTGGATATCATCAATAAGAAAAAAGAATTTCTTTTCTCGAATTTTTATATGAAGGATTTAAGGGAAGTTGATGTTATTCTGAATGTCAAGCTTATAAAGGGTGAGAATGGGATTATGCTTTCATATCCCATTATGTGGAGAAGACCCTGTTCGGGCATATGGACTGTGGACTACATGGGCCCCAGGTATCCTCTAGAAGGCCCATGAGGGAGCAGATGGGGGACGACCCAAGTCGGCTGATTGAGGACAGAAACCACTCGGGCTACGTGTGCCTTGAGTTCCATGGAAGTTCCCGAGGATATGGTCGAGCTTCGTGTAATTAGGAGATCTTACCTGCATATTGTACATCGGCATAACCGAATTAGATACCATGCATTACGTACCACCATGTAACTCTATCTCCTCCCTACACTATATAAAGGGAGGGGGTAGGGGGCCATAGGCATGATATCATACAATCATCTACAGCATCCCATGCGATCATCTTGCATCCCGCATCTTGATCAACAAAATCCCAGAACACAGGAGTAGGGTGTTACCTCGGTGATGAGGGCCCGAACCTATATATACCCTGTCTTGTGTTACCATTTGGCTTGGT
Organism: Raddia distichophylla; assembly: GCA_005191435.1. Classification (NCBI taxonomy): domain Eukaryota; kingdom Viridiplantae; phylum Streptophyta; class Magnoliopsida; order Poales; family Poaceae; genus Raddia; species Raddia distichophylla. The sequence continues at coordinate 1,915,697 of SPJY01003267.1, forward strand.
TCTTGCTTACGCCCCCGTACAAATTCATTGCCGACGGTGACCCCCGATCAGCTACCCGTTGACAGTTGGTGCGCCAGGTAGGGGGCTACGTCAAGATCATCGCTCAAGCTAGATGGCATCTTCAAGATCGCCGCCCGTTGCTATGAAGCTGGGGCAATCACTGCGCTTCGGCACCCTGGACTTCGTCCCCGACGGCATCGGTGTTGGCAATAGTTATGCCTGACAGAATAAATCCGGAAGCGCACGGATATCGTTATAGCCTTTCACCCTAGAGTATTCGGGGGTATCGAATCCACAGGGAACAAGAAGCTACCAGCCTTGAATTAATATTATCTAGATGGGTGAGAGAACAATTAGAAAGGTCGAGAGGGTCTTCTGGTATAGGTCACACTGGCCAAAGAGTGAGCACTCAGTTCTATGCTGGCTTTATTTACCTGGGAGCACGGCAGGCCCGCTACCCGCCCACCTGCACTTAAGAAGCCTGGAGAGTTACGGACACCCCCGAAGGGCCCTACGGAGCCAACCCTAACGTGGTGGAACGTTAATAAGGATAGACTGGGCTGTCACCACGTGCTACCATCCACGATAGTCCGTTGGGTCTGGGCGTCAACCAAGGTATTTACTAGTCTAGACACCGCGTCTACACTAACAATTACTACTTTACTAGTGCACCGAGTAAAGTATTCACAAAAGGCAAAGTATATCTAACCAGTTGCAAACGAGGTTCTCAGTAAATAAACTAGCATTGAACTGGAAGTACTTTATAAATAAAAGAGCATGGCTACATTGTTACCAAACTGAAGAGGTGAACTTTACTCGAAGATGAGCTTTATTCCCGAAGTACAAGTAGGAGAGAGCCGGGGCCTCTGTCTCATCTCCAACACTGTCACCTCATCTCTCTTCCTACTCTAATTACAATGTGGAACTAAATCCTTCTCTTCACCATGATCACAATTGAAGGAGAGGACCTCTATTTATAGTGTGAAGGTGGAGTAGCTCTCAAGTAGAGTCCAAAGAATATTCTCCTTCATCTTCTCTCTTCTTGCCATGTGGCATGCTAAACCGACGTTTTAAGTCGGTTTTTGACACCATGACCGACTTCCACGTGTTGCTTGAGCCTTGCTCTACCTCTGGGCCAAAGGAGAATCCAAAGGGACAAAAAAGTGGGTCGGCCGGCCTAGTGGGTCGGTCAACCCGGCTTCGGTTGACTCCGGCCCTCCAATTCACATGGGATCCTTCTTTGATGGTGTAGATCATCTCCTAAAGACGGTTTTGTTAGTTGAGGTCGGTAAGTGGCACTTCCTTTAGAATCCTATGCTCTATTTGTGAAGGAACTACCATCTTCGGATCAAACCGACTAAAATGGATGCTTGGGATGTACTCTAGGAGTGCTTCTAGAAGCCCTGGAGAAAAACCGACTTGATTTGACACCAAGTATGGGTCGGCCGGCCCGCTATTTTCACCAGTTCCGGTCCGTTTTCGCTCTGTGGGTCCCTATAGGCACAAACATACCAAACCTTGTGGAACCACGTTAAAATAATAAAATTTGTTGCATGTTCCTTTGATATGATCCGAAATTGTTGGATAGTTGGCTGGTAAATTTAGGGTTTAACGACCGCCAACACACCCCCACGCTAGATCTTTGCTCGTCCCAAGAAAAGGTTAGAATTTCGAACCATGGGTACAAGTCCAAAGTTAGGAGGGTTTGAACGACAACTTATGAATATATTTAACCGGCATGAATACTATTCTAAAATGTTCTTCAAGACTTGTGAGTTTTTGATGTGTCTACAGGTCTTACCTTTAGTAGTTGACAAATGGAACAGCTTGACGAGAGGGAAAATCTTATTAATAGGCCTACTCAGAGTTTTTATCCATTTTAGAAAATAAATGCCTAGCTCATGATTATTCCTATAGTGATACTCTCAAATCACTCAAGAGGTGTTTATATTCCTCACCAAGGCCGGTGCAGCCTTTATCCTACATCTAAGGTTTATGTGGAGCTCAAGGTAGGATATTGAGGTAGTTATGATACACACTTTTATCAGGTTAAAACTAGATCCTAATGAAGATAATGTTAATCTAATTTCCAATCATATAAGAAATAATATGCAGGGTTGAGGGAGAGAATGAACTAACGCCAAAGGAATAAGAAGAAATACAAGTACAAGGATGTGTGGTACTAATGAGTCCAACACATCGATCTTATATTTTGGGAATAATGGTCTCCTCCTTAAAATCCACTTTTCAAATTTTCGTCCCTTTTTCAAAAGAGATAAAGGAGGCCTAAGGCTGTCTCCAACAGCATCCCCTAAAGCACCCTCTACCCTAAAATAGGGGATGGATTCTTCCTCTATGTGCTTCAACAGCATTCCCTATATCGTTCCCTAAAATAGAGTTTTTCTCTCCATCCCCTTATATGTAGGGGTTCACTCTCCTCCCCCTATACAATTCTCCATATAGGGAACGCTGTTGGAGATGGAAGAAATATAGGGTGAAATTTTTTTTAAAGGGAACCTGTATATGAGGCTATAGGGGATCAAATTTAGGGATTACTGTTGGAGACAGCCTAAAGAGATTTTTTTTTCTCTCCTTTTTTTCCTTTTCTCTCTCTCTATCTCTCTCTCTCTCTCTCTTGTTTTCCTTCAATATAGAAGGGAGACCTATGATTAGTCTCTCTCTTTTTTTTTATTTTTATGCCTCTGTCAAATTTGGGACTTTATGAAAAGTTTTGGCAAATGGATCATTTATTTTGGAGGACCATCATATAGGTAGGTATGGTGGCACCAAAAAATATGATTGGCTAAATATTTCGGGGTGGAATTTCTGGCAAAGATGTATGCTTAATTCCGAGGTGGAGTTTCAGCGTTACCAGATATGAAAAGGCTAGCAATCAAAGGATATGCAAAGGAAAATGATTGGAATAGATAACATTTCTTAAGAGCATTCAGGTTTTAGCCCAACTCAGTATGATGAAAACTACAAATGAAGGCTCAAATATTATGATAAGCTTTTGGCTGTGGTAGGTAATAAATCACTAAGGAACATCTAGAGCTGGGAGTTTCATTTGAAAAATCAAAATTCTCTGAGTTTGCACTGACTAAAGAGAAATGTCTCTATCTTACTATATCACATAAGTCAACAACTTCGGTAAGAACTATCCTAAACAGTGTTTTGTTCCCACAAGAAATGAGTACTATTAAATGAATAATGCTCATGCCAGCTAAAATATGAAAACAAAGTTGTATCCAAATTCCAGGTGACTCATGGTGGAATTGCTCAAAAAAAAATTTTATCTTTTCATGGCATAACATGATCAATTCAAAAGTAGGGAGAGGTAAGAGGTCATACCTTTGGAAGTGTCGAAAGCTGGCAATGGTTTCACGACCGCTTGTGCCAAGTTTTGCTTGCCAGGTGTTCATGGTACCTGTGATCTATGTTGAAAATATCTTGGCAGCAACTGTTAGACTGAAGGATCGACTGGTGCATAATGATGCATCGGTCGGAGTAGTTATGCACTCACGACACAAGTCAACACTTCCACTCAAAGGGAGGTAACACTCCATTTTATTCGACACAAAGCATTTTTTTATGATTATTTTTTTTATTTTGGAATGGAACAAATTAATTAAGGCGCATAACTAAGAATGCAAATTTTATTGAAAAGGGAACATAAATGCGCCTGGTCCTAGTTTTGAAAACCGAACTCGAGGACGTCCACTTCCTCAATTTCGTGACGTTCGGGGTCAAGGAAAATTTCTAGGCGTTGACCATTTGCCTTAAAAATACTCCCATCATCGTCCTGGAGGGTTATAGCACCATGGTTTGAAGTGTTTACGACTTTGAAAGGTCCTTCCCACTTGCTGCGAAGCTTACCATGACCAAATAATTTAACACTTGAGTTAAAGAGCAGCACCTTATCCCTAGGGTTAAAATTTTTGATTTTGATCCGCTTGTCGTGCCATCTTTTGGTTCTCTCCTTATAGAGCTTGGCACTATGATATGCTCTTTCCCTCCATTCCTCCAACTCAGCAACCTGTATCTTTCTTTTTATTCCTGCTGATTGGAGGTCCATATTCCATTCCACTTCTTGATTGCCCAGTGAGCTTTATATTCTCATTCTATGGGGAGATGGCATGTCTTCCGTACACGAGTTGGTACGGGGTCATACCAATTGGGGTTTTGTATGCCGTTCGATATGCCCAGAGTGCATCACTAAGCTTATTCTTCCAACGCTTCCCCATTTCATTCACAGTCTTTAGCAGGATGTTTTTAATCTATTTGTTTGAGGTCTCCGCTTGCCTACTAGTTTAAGGATGGTATGATGTTGCTACTCGATGATCTATTCCCATTGACATTAATACCTTCCTAAAACCCTTATCTATGAAGTGCGACCCTCCATCACTTATCACAATCCTAGGGACTCCGAACCGCGGGAAGATGACATCTAGGAACATCTTCCTGGCATTGTTCGCATCGGCTGCCTTGCACGGCAATGCTTCCACCCACTTGGAAACATAGTCTGCCACTACCAAGATGTACTCAAAGTTTTCTGACCTAGGGAACGGTCCCATGAAATCTATACCACAGACATCAAAGATGTCTAATTGAAGATTACTCATCACAGGCATAGCATCACGAGTGTTGATATTCCCGTGCTTTTGACATCTAGGACAGCACCTCACAAATTCCTTAGCGTCGACATACATGGAAGGCCAGTAAAATCCACTTTGCCAAACTTTAGGATGCGTTCTAAAGGCTCCATAGTGCCCCCATAGGATGAGGAATGACAACGCTCTTGGATTTTGAGGGTTTCACAAGCTGGAATGCATCTACGAAGCAGGCCATCCTCACAGACCTTAAAAAGGTAAGGGTCATCCCAAAGATAGAATCGGCTGTCTCGGATTAGTTTCCTTTTATCCTCCCCCGGTGGTATATACCTAGACACTATAAAGTTGACTAAGTTTGCATACCAAGGGTAGGACGATGAGACCTTGAGAAGGGTATCGACATGGAGATAGCCATTTATGGGCAAGTTTGGGGTCTCTTCAAACTGCAGACGGGAAAGGTGGTCTGCCACTGAATTCTCTACTCCTTTCTTGTCCTTAATTTCTAGATCAAATTCTTGGAGCAAGAGGATCCACCGGATAAGGCGAGGTTTCGCATCTTTCTTGGTGAGGAGGTATTTTAAGGTAGCATGGTCTGTGAAGACCATGACTTTTGCTCCCACCAAATAAGAGCGGAATTTTTCTATGGCAAAAACAACTGCCAAGAGCTCCTTCTCCGTTGTGGCATAATTCAATTGAGGGCCAGTCAAGGTTTTGCTAGCGTAGGATATGTCATAATGTTTCTTATCTGTGCACTGCCCTAACACTACGCCTACAGCATAATCGCTTGCGTCGCACATAATCTCAAAGGGGAGGTTCCAATCAGGAGGCTGTATGATGGGTGCAGAGACAAGAGCCTTTTTCAGAGTACAGAATGAGATAAGGCAATCCTCATCAAAGACAAAGGGTGCGTCTTTTGCCAACAAATTGGTCAGGGTCGAGCTATTCGGGAAAAGTCCTTAATAAACCTTCTATAGAATCCGGCATGTCCCAAAAAGCTACGAATTAACAATTGTCGGTGGTGGCAATTGTTCTATAACCTCAATCTTCGCCTTATCCACCTCAATGCCACGCTCCGACAGTCGATGCCCTAAGACGATTCATTCTCTTACCATGAAGTGACATTTTCCCAATTTAGGACTACGTCAACTTCTTGGCATCTCTTTAGGACTCTCTCTAGATTGTGCAAGCAATCGTTGAAAGATTTCCCGTAGACCGAGAAGTCGTCCATAAAGACCTCCATGATCTATTCGATCATATCGGAGAAGATGGCCATCATGCACCTCTGAAAGGATGCGGGTGCATTGCACAACCCAAAAGACATGCGCCGATAGGCAAAAGTGCCATACGGACAAGTGAATGTGGTCTTACTCTGGTCATCTGGATGGATTGGAATTTGATGATAGCCAGAGTAGCCATCAAGGTAACAGAAGAAGGGGTGGTTCCCTAGCCACTCAAGCATCTCGTCAATGAAAGGAAGGGGAAAGTGATCTTTTCGGGTGGCCTTGTTAAGTTTTCGATAATCGATGCACATGCGCCACCCTGTGACTGTTCTCTGCAGAATGAGTTCATTCTTCTCATTCTGCACGACAGTCATCCCACCTTTCTTCGGGACAACTTGTATGGGCTTAACCACTCACTATCCGATACTGGGTAAATGATCCCAGCATGCAGAGGTTTCAACACTTCCTTCTTTACCACTTCCCTCATCGCATTATTGAGCCGACGTTGATGTTCTCTAGTAGGCTTATGGTCAGGCTCCACAGGAATGCGATGGGTACAAAGATTTGGACTAATCCCTTTAAGATCTTTCAGGGAGTAGCCTATGACCGATTTGTACTTCTCCAAAACGGAGATGAGTTGTTGGGCCTCATGATTAGTCAGCTTGTCGCTGATTATCACCGGTGTATACGGTCATCATTTAGGAAGACATATTTTAGGCCAGGGGGGAAGATGCTTGCGTTCTAAGGGTGGATTCATAGGATCATTTTCTGATTTATCCAACTCTAAAAACTCGTTAGTCTGTTCCTCCAGGGTGAATTGTGCATAATCTTCCTCTAGACCTAGTGGTTGGGACATTTCCTCAAAAATGGCCATCACAGATTCTTCCACAGGGTCTGGTTGTGGCTCAGCTTCCATTTCACAATTTTTTGATCTTGTGAAATTCACCGGGAAGCTTTCTTTGCCAACCATCAGACGGACTTGTTCTCCTTTTCTCATCCCCCGGATCAAATGATCGACGGGCTGTCTGATCAGGATAAAAGTCACGTCCGACGTAGGGATG
>SPJY01003267.1:1937153-1948758 GCA_005191435.1 Raddia distichophylla
CAGCAGAGCGTTCTGTCTAAAACTTTTTGGCGATCAGTTGCTTAGCCTTGAAAAGTCTGTTAGAAAGCGTTCTGTTGAAAGCTGGTAGCAAAAAAGTACTGAAGGCTGATGACCCCTTAGTGGCAAGGACAAACGCTTAAGCTTGCGGTTGGACGAGGCGACGCGGACGGAAGTCGTGCTCTAGCCTGGTGTGTCTGCTCGGTCTAGGCAACGCGCCAACGACGGCACCGGCGACTAGACCACTTCCGGAAGCTTAGCTCTCGCCACGCAATGTTTAAGGTCGGTTTGCGAGAGGCCGTAAGGGTTGAAGCTGCCAGACGCCTAAGGAAAAAGTGCTCACTTACAACAGAACGTTCTGTCTAAAGCTTCTTGGCGGCCGAGTACCCCAGTTCCTCTTTTTCGCAAAAGATTAAGAAATTTGCGTAAAGGATTAACCAAACTCGTGGCAAAAGAGCAAAAGGCATTGATATTGACAGATTCTTTTTACAAGACAAGGCGAACGGGGGAGTTCAGCTACTCCTCGTCGTCGCTGTCTTCCGGCGATGCTGCGCCACCCATCTTGGACACGCGGCCGGCGGCGGCCGCGACCCGAGACTGTTCGTCTCGGTCCAGTTGGCGCGAAGGTTCCCCGGTGGCAGCGTCAAGGTCGAATGCGGGGTTCTGGGCAAGGCAATTGCCCAGAACGAACCGCACTGCTTCAAAGGCGCCTTGGCGACCATCTTCGATCGCCCGCGCCCGCAACATCGCCGGCAGATCGTTCAGGGACTCGGCAGCGTGCCCCACGACGCCGGCGTACTGCGCAGCCGTCTCCTCCAGCGGGCTGTACAACGTGACGCCCAACGGGTACAGAATGTCCCGGAAGTTGCGGTAAGCGGTGCGCAGCATATCGGCGAGGACCCAGAGGCGCTCCAAGTGCTCCGAGCGATGGTCTGCGGCGTCTTTGGTGACTGAGGCGGCGGCGGCTCGCGCCGCCGCAGCCTCGCGCGTCGCCGTCTCCCTCGCGGCGACCTCCTGCTCGCGGGTCCGCCGCAACTCGCCGGCGGTTCGCTCCGCCGAAGCCAGGACGCTCTCCCGCGCCGCCCAGGTGTGGGAGAGAGCGCGGAGCGCTTCAAGGGAGCGCCCGACGTCAGCGGCGATGGCGGAGACAGCATTGGCGTCGGTTGTGGCAGCAGCCAGAGGATCTTCCAGCCTTAGCGCCGATGCGACCTCCCCAGCTGAAGGCGCCATCTGCATCGAAGGGGCGGCGAGCGAGCTGGGGGCTGGCAGATCGCACGGGACGGAGCCTGAAGCTCCAGCGCCCGCTCTGGCCAGCGAAGAAAAACCAGAGGGGTTCAGGTATGCAAAAGCGTCCATCATACTAGCCCTAATGCGACACGTACTTAAGTGCAGAGAAAGTTACCTGAAGCGAGGGCCCCCGAAAGCGAATGGAGAGGGGGCAGCGTCAAGCCACCTGGCCGCGAAGCGAGCTCCACTGCTCTACTTCCCATTATGGGAGGCAGAGGGGGCGGTGGAGTCGCCGCGGCCGACGTCGTCGAGGCAGGCGCTGGCACAGGAGGTGCCGGCGCAAGAGGGGCCGGCGCGACGGCAGGTGCCGGCACAGGAGGTGCCGGCGCAGAAGAAACCGGCGCAGGAGGCGCCGGTTCCGGAAGAGTCGCCGCGCTCTCGCCTGGCGGCGGAGCGGCGGCGTCAGCAGCAGGGCCCCCACTGGAGGGGGCCAAAGGAGCAGAAGGCGGCTCAGGACCCATAAGACAGAGCCTTTTTGGGCTCGCCTCTTCCTCTTCGTCGTCGTCGTCAAGGGAGAGGATGAGGCGGCGCTTCCCAAGAGCGCGTTCGGAGTCGGCCGCCACGGCAGGAGCGGCGGCGGCCGCAGGAGCTTCGGCGGTCGTTGGCGGGGGGTCGCGGATCTGCAGGGGTCCCCGGGCCACCTGGACCGCCGGGCCAGAAACTTCCATGGGAGGCAGCGCCCGCAAGTACGGGTTGCGCTCCAGTGGGTCCCAGTCGCAGAGGGGGTGGATGCTCGCCGGCAGTGAGATGTCGTCAGCTAGTGCGGTCAAGAGTCCCGCCAGCCACTACCGGAGCACGTCCTCCGGTACGTTCCCGGCGGCTGGGCACACAAAGAAGAAGCAGCGAGTGGGCAAGCAGCCAAGAAAGACAAAAGGATGCACCGCAAGGTCACAAGATCCAAAAGAATGCAAGAGCATTTACCTCCAGGAGCAATGCGGGTCCCGTCATCATCGCCATAATACGTCCAGGCGGGGCGCGCCCTCATGCGAAGCGGGCAGAGGCGGCGCCGCAAAAAGTCCATCACCACGTGGGTTCTGGTGAGCCCCTGGCGGCGGGCTCGACAATGCGCGCCAGCATCGCCTTCGTATTAGCTGGATCGTCGGGTTGAGACCCCCAGTTGGCGGTGGGTTCTGCAGGACCATCGGGGAGGGCAAGATCGTCGCAGCCGCTGGAGTCCTCCACGTATAGCCATTGTCGGTGCCAGTCCTTCCAGTTGGACTTGACGGCGGCGGGGATGAAGGCGGCGGCTTCACGAAGTGCGAAGTAACAGCTCCCAACTGCGCTCGAGCGCGAGCTCGTGTGCAAGGAGAAGAGTCGGTGCCAGAGCGGGAGGCTCGGCATTGTCCCCACGAACATCTCGCAGAGGTGGGCGAAGATGGCCAGAGCCACGATAGAATTGGGGGGAAGGTGCGCCGCCTGGATCTCGTAGAAGGCGAGCAACCCCAAGATGAATTCGGAGTACGGCGGGACGAGACCCGCCAGCATCGCCCAGGAGAAGGTCACGATCTCCCCGGCACGAGGGCACGGCATGATGGTGCCAGCGCGAAACCGGGCGGAGGTTGGCGGCACGAAGACCTGGAGCCGCGCCACCGTGTCCTCATCGACGGCGGAAGCAGGCAAGACAGCGCCGGACGACGGTGCAGCGTCCCCACGGCGGCCCTTGCTGCGCTTGGGAGCCATGGGAAGTTTTGGTGGCGGCGTTGGCGAAAAGGCTGAGTAGCGGTGGCGAAGAAGGCGAAGAATGTGAATAGCAGTTTGAGGACTTAGCGTGCAAAAGAACTCTGCACAGCGCAGAGAGGCGAAGCTTTTATAGAAGATTGGGGCGAGGGCGACGGTTTGGATTCCGTCCCCACTCGCGCGAGTGGCGCCATTTTGCCCCACGCGTTTCGGTTTTCCCGCGAAAAGCGGCGTAGTTCCCCAAATAAGATCGTGCGCAGGTGGAAGATCAAACAAGCGGCCGTTGCAGGGGGTGGGCCCTCCACGATCCGTCTCCCCCCCGCGCGAGAAAAAGCAAGGTATCAGCGCGACGGTTCGAGTATCATGGTGGTCCCGGGGCCTACTGTCGGTATAATAAATACCGGGGTATAAAGAGTCCGAGAGAAGACAAGGCGAGAGCTCCACACGTCAGGCGGGCGACCAGACCCCAGCGTGTGGGCGAGCCCCTCAGGAGCCAGGCGAGGGCCCCACACGTCAGGCGGGCGACCAGACCCCAGCGTGTGGGCGAGCCCCTCGAGCGCCGGGCGAGGGCCCCACACGTCAGGCGGGCGATCAGACCCCAGCGTGTGGGCGAGCCCCTCGAGCGCCGGGCGAGGGCCCCACACGTCAGGCGGGCGACCAGAACCCAGCGTGTGGGTGGGCCCCACAGGTGCGCGCTGAGCCCCTCTCTGTCAGATGGGGCCCGCGTGGCAGGGAGCGTCCCCAAAGGTGTCTTCCGGGCAAAGGCTTCCCCCTGCTGCGAAGGACAGGCGCATTCAATGCGACGCTACGCGCGGATAGACAGGGAAGAAGATGATTACCGCCACAGTGACCACTGCGGGTCTGATCAACTGTCGCTGTGGTGCGGCGGAATTGACCGACAGAGAGAGAGAGTGCCATCATCAGGCTCGCCGCCTGTGTCAGAAGGAGCAAGCTGGGTCCCGTCCGCAGCCTCACGGGCGTGTCTGCGCGGGTCAGAGGCCACTTGCGAAGCACGCGAGGGCGGCGCCATACGGCACAGTAGCAGCACGTTTTCGTCTATCCTGTCCCGTCTCTTTTGTCTTATCAGTGTACTGAGAGTACTGTACTGCCTACCCCCTCGGCTCTCTCCGCCAGCTAAAAGCTTGTATAAAAGGGGCGGAGAGAGAGGGTAGAGGAGGTTCCAACATTCTGTAAACACATTCCACACAACCACAACAAGAAAAGAGCTAAGGCTCGGCAGGAGTAGGACTATTACCCGCGAGGGGGTCCGAACCTGGGTAAATCCTGTAAGTCTCTCCTCGTCGTGCTCCACGCTCAAATCGAACCAAGCTCGAGCTGATCGGCTAGCAGGATAGAAAATCTGACCGGGGTGTGATCCGCAGTGGTTGAGCGGTGATCACGCCGTCAAGATCCTTTATAATAGTAGAGATACATGACACTTCAACTTTGATACTACACATTTGGTACATAATACTACATTCCTGATACTCTAATTTTGATACTGCATGCATGACACTTCAACTTTAATACATGATACTATATTCCTGCATGCATGACACTTCAACTTTAATACATGATACTATATGCCTGATACTCCAACTTTAATACTACTCCAGCTTTAATACTACAACTTTAATACATGATACAACATTCCTGATATTACAACCTTGATATTGCTCCAACTTTAATACATCATACTAATTTTGATACTACAACTTTAATACATGATACTACATACCTAATGTACGGTGGGACGCTGGCGCGGGATGGACAACGCGAAGTGAGCACGCGGCAGGACGCTGGCGCGGGGGCGCACGCGAGCGGGCCTATCCCGACGTGAAGCGAGCGCGCGGCGGGACGCTGACGCGAGGGCGCAGGCAAGAGGGCCTATCCCGTTGGGGACGGATCCCAACGGGATCCCGTCACCAAGTCGCTCCCAAAAAAAAGGATGTTGTTACAAATTAAACGCCTAATTCTTTTTTAAAAAAAAATTAAAGCTCGAATGTTTAGGAAAGATAAATAGCTCATGCCGCTGTCGTCAAACAGATCTGAAAATTGAATGTTGTTACAAATCAAACTGTTGCATCAAACCGACCAATGTTTTAGCATGATAAATCACAGTGTCGTCACTCATTTCCCTTCCACAGCATCGCCAGTCTCTTCCATTTTCCCCTCCCATTTTTTTTGAAAGAGGGGCAGGAGAACTGCCGTCCTATTTCATTGATAAGTAGAAGAAAATAAAGCAAAAACCCGTGCAAGCACGGGGTACAACCACAGCACTCCGCGGCAACCCTGACCAAAGCCAGATACACCTCCGGCCACCGCCAGGAACACCACCTACAGAGGAAAGGGAAGGGAAACAACCACACCGCTGCACCTGGGCCAACGGCCGAATAGGAAGAAGAGATACAGGGGAGGGAGAAGAGGAAACACCACCAACACTCACATAGCGATGAAACGACTCCTGAAGAAGGAAACCCAGCGGAAAACACATAGCGCAAGACGGTGACCACGACGCCTTAAACAAGGTAGCGACGGGGAGGACCCGCCGCCGTCGCAAGACCGCTAGGGTTTTCACCCAGAGCAGGGGAAGGTCCGAAAAGTGATGCCTCCAACGAGAGAACGACACCAAAGGTGATACCAACACCAGCCCAAAAGGGCAGGGCTTTCGTCCAAGACCTATCCTGCTAGCGCACAAGGCAGAGGCCGCCGAAGGTCGAGGCACCAGAAGAACCGAGCCGCTGGCTGAAGACGCAAAGCCGGACGACGAGCACGAACGCCGCCCCTCGACGCGGAAGATGCCGTCCACGCCACCCGACACCTCAGAGAAAGGGCGGGTCAAGACGACGGGGACAGGACCAGATCAAGAGGTAGAGAACGAGGATGTCGCCGAAGAAAGGTCGCCAGCCAAATGCCGCCGAAGAGAGGCCACCACGCCTGGTGGCTTGCGCATAGGAAGCGAAGCAGACCGGACGCCACGCTACCCAGACGGCGCAAGGCTAACCCCGCCACTAACCCAGAAAACGCCAACCTAACCACCGAGCACCTCGCAAGGAGGGGAGGGAAAGGAGGCGAAGATGGGACTAGGCTAGAGACAGGGGTCACCGCGCCACCGAAGGACGGGCAACGGCCCACCACACCACCACGGGAGGAGCCGAGCAGTCGTCGGACAAAACTCCCCTGGAGCCCACCTGCTCCATCCACTTCGACCAGCTACCGATCAAAGCGAACCCTCCCAAGCGGCCTCCACCGAGATGGGCTTGGGGGAAGGGGAAGAAGGAAGAAGGAGAAAGATGCCTATGCCGAGCTTCGCCGAGCTACGAGGCCACCGGACCCATGCCCCTGGAGAGCAACCGCTCCGGCCAAACGACGCCAGATCCGGGCCTCCTGCCCGTAAATTCGACCTCTCACAGAGCGGTCCTCCCGGGTGGTCTCCATCAATATGGGCCAGGAGGAAGGGAAAAAGAAAGAGGGAGCGAAGGTGGGGACGAAGAAGGAAAGAGAACAGAGCTCCAACGGACGACCCCGCGCAGACCGAACGAGGAGCCGCACTAACAAACACTCTTGACGCCAAGAGCTAATGAGCAACCCACAGAGAAGGGAGGTCCTCCATGGCCGAGGGAAGAGTAGAAACCGGAAGGACACCAAGACAGGCAGCGACGGCACAGCACCAACGACGAACAAGTCGTCGCCGCAACATGGGACGCTCCGACAGGGGGACAAGACCGACGCAAGTGGGGAGGATGGGCGCCGAGGAGCTCGCTGGCCAAGAGCAGCGCAAGATGGGAAGACGAGCGCCGAGGAGCTCGCCGGCCAAGAGCGGCGGGCGGGCGCACAATGGAGCGCGCCAGCCAGGCCGCGCAGATGCAGCCGTCGCCCCTCGCCTGCGTAGGCCACGCCGCCGCGGCCGTCGCCCTCTCTATGGCCGCCGTCGGCCCATGCCATGGCACGCGCCAGCGCCGGCGCCGTCGGCCCATGCCACGCCACCGCCGTCTTCCACGCCAGGCCAGGCCATGCCACCGTCGCTCGCGCCAGCCCTGGCCGCGTCGCCGCCCGATCCGGTCTCACCGCTACCCAACGGGCCTAGGACCCGCCGGACCGTCGGCCGCCGCTGACAAAGCTCGCCGGCCGCCGACGCAAAAGATGGAGTGAGGAAGAGGAGGAGCCCCGCCTTGCTGCTCCACACCGGTGGTGGAGGCGCCGGCGGGGTAGGGGAGAGCTCGCCGACGGCGGCAGGCTGGCTGGCCGGCGATGTGGGCAGCCGCCGCTCCATTTTTCCTTCCTCGGTTACTACTGGTTGGTCAAAGCAATACGAAGAAAACGCAGAAGCATAGGTGTGCATGCCAGGGGAGAGAAAAAACGCAGTGAGGGTAGCTGGCGTACTGCCGTAGCGGCCATGTGGTTGGCTGGTGTCCGATGTAGCTTAAATGACCGAGCTGAAGCATTATCTTAACGCAATTGCTATTTGGCAGGCGTCTGCAATTAGCCAAAACTTGCAGACGCAAAAAATTCCATTTTCTTTCTATTGTTTTTCCATATTTGCATTTATGGAAGAAACGCTTTGCGATAGTGAAATTTTTTACGTGAGGTCGATTTTTGTATAGATTTATTTTGTTTTCTATTTATTATAAATTTTATTTTGTTTTCTATTTTTCATGTTGAGAGATTTTTTGCTCGTATAATTTGGGAAATCGTGCAAACTCAAAAAATTTCACTAAATTTCTACTGTTTTTCTACATTTCCATTTATTGAAAAAAATGTTTTGCGATAGTGGAATTTTTTTGCCCGAGGTGTGCATGCGTGTACCTGGCATGTGCCTGCACAAATGCTGAAATTGCAAGCGCCTGCCCAATAGTGCCTCCCTTATCTTAAAGAAAAGAGTAAGAATTCTCCTCAGCTTAAATTTAAATCAAAAGCTATATCTAAAAGTTAATCACTTCTATATAAATTAAAAGTTGAATTACTTAGTATAACTTTCTAAGGCTTTTAGTGGTTATTTTTAAAATCAGAAAAGCTTTTTCTTAAAAAAATCAACTTAACATTTCACAGTGCCGTTGCTTTTCAACCGCAAAGAACAAGCTATATCCACTGTAATACACTATGTATCCGATCATTCCTAGCATACGAAAGGATGTGAAGGTGTTTAAGTAAATTTTAAAAATAATACAAAAAAATCATGAAAGAATGTAAAATTCTAGAAAATAAAATAAGAGACTAGGAACGAGCAAAGGTAAGAGAAAATTTCAATGGCGGCTTTGGTTTTGCATGTCGCATTCTGAGTTCAGCGATCTTTCTGCTTTTCTCGTTCAAGACGGTCTTATTCAGACCGACGTGCACTCCTTTGGTGGTTTTGTCACGAAGCCAGCGAGTAATCTCGTGACAACGTGCAGTGGAGGGCATGTTTGATTCGGGTTAGATTAATTAGGTTAGCTAGCTTTAGCCCCACCCACTTAGAGCATGTACAATGATTGAGATAACAAACATCTATAACCATTGTCATGTCACTTATAGAGATGGCTTAGAGACAACTCATACAATGGTAGAGATGGCTTAGAGACAACTGCATATTTTTTTTATCGCTATTGCTATTTCGCAGACGTCTGAAATTTGCGATTTCGTGCAAGCGCTAAAAGTTTCAGTTAGTTTGTACTGTTTCACCTGCCAGGCCGACCACAGGGCCGCCAGGGCCCCGAGCGCGCAGAGGAAGAGCAAGCTCCATGGGGGCATCGGTGACGCAGGGTCAATTGCCATGGCGCGTGATGTTTGTTCTCGCCGAGGATTGTAGTGCACCAGAGGTTATATGATCGAGCGATATATAACGCGGCTTACCTCGTTTCTTCGGTAGCTAGTAGCTAGGAGGCGTCACGTTTCTGCCCGTGGCATCGAGAAGGGCGGAAGCAGAGACTATTCGGTGATCAACCTTCTTTTCTGATTGCAAATTTGTTGTTTTCATCGAGCCAAATTCCACGTTCCTAGCATACTAGTCTTCCAGTACGTCATTAAAAAAGGACGACGTTACAAATTAAACGTCTAATTCTTTTAAAAAAATTAAAGCTCGAATGTTTCAGAAAGACAAATAGCCCATGCCACTGTCATTAAACAGATCTGAAAATCGAACGTTGTTACAAATCAAACTGTTGCATCAAACCGACCAATGTTTTAGCATGGTAAATCACAGTGTCGTCACTCTTATGTTTTCCCTTCCACAGCTTCGCCAATCTCTTCCATTTTCCCCTCCCATTTTTTCTTCCTCGGTTACTACTGGTTGGTCAAAGCAATACTAAGAAAACGCAGAAGCATATGTGTGCACGCCGAGTGAGAGAAAAAACGCAGTGCGTACTGCCCTAGCGGCCATGTGGTTGGCCGGCGTCCGATTTTAGCTCAAATGACCGAGTCGGAGCATTATCTTAAAGAAAAGAGTAAGAATTCTCCTCAGCTTAAATTTAAATCAAAAGCTATATCTAAAAGTTAATCACTTCTATATAAATTAAAAGTTGAATTACTTAGTAGAACTTTCTAAGGCTTTTAGTGGTTATTTTTAAAATCAGAAAAGCTTTTTCTTAAAAAAATCAACTTAACATTTCACAGTGCCGTTGCTTTTCAACCGCAAAGAACAAGCTATATCCACTGTAATACACTATGTATCCGATCATTCCTAGCATACGAAAGGATGTGAAGGTGTTTAAGTAAATTTTAAAAATAATACAAAAAAATCATGAAAGAATGTAAAATTCTAGAAAATAAAATAAGAGACTAGGAACGAGCAAAGGTAAGAGAAAATTTCAATGGCGGCTTTGGTTTTGCATGTCGCATTCTGAGTTCAGCGATCTTTCTGCTTTTCTCGTTCAAGACGGTCTTATTCAGACCGACGTGCACTCCTTTGGTGGTTTTGTCACGAAGCCAGCGAGTAATCTCGTGACAACGTGCAGTGGAGGGCATGTTTGATTCGGGTTAGATTAATTAGGCTAGCTAGCTTTAGCCCCACCCACTTAGAGCATGTACAATGATTGAGATAACAAACATCTATAACCATTGTCATGTCACTTATAGAGATGGCTTAGAGACAACTCATACAATGGTAGAGATGGCTTAGAGACAACTGCATATTTTTTTTATCGCTATTGCTATTTCGCAGACGTCTGAAATTTGCGATTTCGTGCAAGCGCTAAAAGTTTCAAGTTTGTACTGTTTTTCCACAATTCCATTCACTGAAAGTGAAACTTTTAGGGCGAAGGTTGTTTGCACGTTCTACTGCGTGTGGCGTCGTCGGCGTTCGTCGTCCTCCATGCAAATTACGAAATCGTTCGGGTGCTAAAAGTTCCAGTAAATTTGTACTGTTTTTTCACATTTTCATTCACTAGAAGAAACGTTGTAAAGTAGTGAAAAAAATCACGCGAGATCCCGTTTGTGCGTGTTGACGTGTGTATCGTCGCCAACGAGCTCCGTGGGGGCGACGGCGGCGGCGACGACACTCGGTGACCAGCAACGGCGGCGGCGGCGACGGAGCTCGGCGGCCGGCAACGGCGGCAGCGACGGCGACAATGAAGACGATGTCTTGCTGATGCTCGCATGACTTGCTGTTGCTCGCACGCACTGCTATAGCTCGACGGCGAAGGACAACGGCGAGGCGATTGCTGCGCTGGCCGGTGGCGCTGTGCAGGGGCGAGCGCCTGCACAAAAACCACCATTGCAGGCGCCTGGCCATTAGCAAGTCACTTTTTTTATAACACTTAATCACACATAATATTTCATAATTCGCGTGTAGAGTCATCTCTTACATTGGAGACGGCTTAACTCTCTATGCGCACCCTCTCCTCCACGTCATTATCTATCCTACATGGCAAACCTTATAGATGGCTTAAAAACATCTGATGTGTACCATCGTACATGCTCTTAGATTAGTTAGTTTATCTTATGGTCCTACCCTAATCTAAATTTTCAATTTCGCAACTAAGTGAGTTATTTGGCTGGGTTAGTGCGGTTAGTAGAGATGAATAAGTTATTCCACGGTTTTTTTTTGAACCACGCTTTTGTTGGTTAACTAATATAATCCTATGCTAGCGGGGACAAATATGTTAGCTTGGTTAATTAACTTGTGGACGGAACAGGGGCAGCGGTGACGTGATTAGAAAAGGCAAGTTAATCTCATAGACGTGCATGTTTCAAACTTCATGTGGAAACTGCTGGGAAACCACCAGTAGGGGGGAGCCCGGCCCGGCTAGGCCAGCAGCTTCCCCCGGTGGGTCCCACATTGGATCTAGCCTAAACCCTAAGTAGCACTATATAAAAAGAGGTGGAGCACCTATTGTATAACAGATCTGTGAAATAATAAAAAGAAGCTCCACCCATACATCTCTGTGTCCCCTGTGTATTGATCTTTCTCTGTGATTGATTGTCCACGTTTATACCTCGGACTACACCCGGTAGCGAGGTTTCTCAACACGTTATCAGCACGCTTGCTCCTTGACGTGCCAATCAATCCGCGAGGAAGACCGATCTGCATCCACTTCTACCACGAAGGTATAATCTGGCGCACCGACTACTCAGTAGATCGGAATCTGTGCTTGAATTTGATTGCAGATCAAAAATCTATGCCGGTGTCGCCGTGCGCGCCCACGCCCTGCCGGTACCCCCGCGCTGCCCG
>SPJY01003267.1:1949916-2055690 GCA_005191435.1 Raddia distichophylla
ATTCTGTGCTTGCTCTGCTTGCAGCTGGAAGATCCTCCTACCTTCACTGAAGCTGCTCCCGAACGCTGCGCGGGAGATGACCTCACCGGTGAGATTCTGGAACTCCGGCCAGACATCCATCTCGAGCACACCGTCAGAACCCTCCCATCTCTGTATCAGCTCACTGGAACATGCAGCAAAGGCCGGCAACATCCTCTGCAAAATCAACCCATCAGCCATTACAGCAGCAGCACCATGAAACTCTGAACTGCGATGTAATGTAAAATTGTAAATGATTCCTGTGGGCTGTGCTCAGAGGAGCAACCTTGAGCTTCTCGACATGGAAGGCGTGGTTGATTATCCTCCGGTGGGTGACCCATTTCTCGCCTTGATGGGCGGTCAACCCGTCGGCCAGCATCTTCTCGATCCAAAGAATGGATTTTTGCTTCCCGAATTGCCCGTTCTTGTTTGTTAAGATCTCGCGAAACAGCCTAGGGTCATTCACGATCACCCTTGCCTCCGGACCGAACCAGGTCAGAGCAACTTTGCCTGCCAATTTGGGTGGCCTCTCATGTGAACTCATGAAACTAATCACCAACCGCGCGCGAGATTACAACACCAAATGCAGCGGATTAAGGGAGGTGATCGTACCATGTTCCTGGATGACGCCGTGGTCGAAGGGAACCACGCGGGGGGCAACGGCGTGCGAGGACAGCGGCATGGGCCCGGAGCAGGCCGCCGCGCCGAGCCGCACGAAGTCCTTCATGTCGCCGGCGGGGAAGCGGTACGACGTGCCGCGGAGGCCCTGAGCGTGGAGGGCCCGACCGAGCCTGCGTGGGCCTAGCCAGGCCCGCTCAAGGGCCCGCAGGGCCCACCACAGAGCCGCCAGGGCCCCGAGCGCGCAGAAGCAGAGCAAGCTCCATGGGGCCATCGACGCACGGACAGTCGCCATGGCGATGGCTTGGGATAATCTCGCTGTTGAAGAAATAGCCAATCGGGCTCACACGGTAAAACAGAACTCGAAGGCGGTTTTGATCTTCTTTCCTGGTGGAGATTGTTTCTTTCCCTTTGATTGTTCCAGGTATAGTCGTGTGATAATGTGATGGCTCCCACCGTCACATCGGGGAGGCCAAAAGAGTTCTTTTTTTCTGTGCATTATCTGGTTTCCTCAAATTATCCTCGCTAGTCATAGACGATAAGACGACTAGTTTTCTTTTTTTATAGGATTCCATGTGCGGTAAACAGGGAAGGACTGTTTTCTAAAGTACTGTTGGTAGTCTTCGGTGCTTTTATTCCCACTGTATCACAAACGATCCAGCTGCCCAGCTTTTCAAGCCACGGGATATGGGCTTGAGAGGCCATGCGAAAATTCGAGATAACCAAGGTGAAAAGGTCGCCCCTTATCTAAACTATCGTCAGAATTAGCTAGGACCCCATCGTCCTAGCTACCATCTGGTACCTTTGGCTGAAGAGAAACAACCGTATTTTCCAGACGACAGATCGTCCGCGCGAGGCCTTCCTGCAACAACTTCTCGACCAACTGCGGCTTTGGGCTGCCGCAGGAGCTCGTTTTGTAATACCCTAATTTTGTAAACGTCCTCTAGGGGGGGGGGGGGGGGGGGTTCTAAAACCCCCCCACCCCCCACACAGTTTTTGTAACCCCTTCTCCTTCTTGAGCAATAGACGGCAGTTCTCCTGCCCTTTACTCAAAAAAAACTTCAAAACCAAATGATCAACCTATCTGAACATACCCTTTTTTCACCCGAAATCACTACAGTTTTGGATGACGCGGCGTTCTAGCCAAAATAGTTTTCAAGAAACTAAATTCTAAAAAATCAAATAAATTGTACAAAATCATAAAAAGCTCCAAAAAAACACCAATAGATTCATACAATTGTATACAACCAAAGCATGAAATAAAAAAATTATATTTGTGTGGAAGCTTATTTGCCAAAAATATATGTGTTTTATGAGATCATTTTTTAATTAAATAAATCACGTGCTTAGGGAAAATTAAAGTAAACTAAAAAAAGGATGTTAATTTTATTCAAATTCAAAGTTAGTTTGACCTTTTAATTGTAATTTTAAAAATTCAAATTCAAAGATAAAGTACCATACTTATATTTTTGTTATTAAGTAATCATATGTATTGAGAATCCCTAGTATTGTCTGGCGTAGTCCATGTAGAAAGACGGAGAAAATCACCGCACAGCTTGGAGAGTTGGGGTGGCTGATATGGCCCTTTTCGTTGGAGGTTCGATTGAGTTTGGTTTGAATGGGTAAAAAATTAGAGGTTTTTAAAATAGGAACAGAAAGGCAAAAAAGTTATTAAAAAATATTTTTAAATAAAACCTACAAAGACTAAAGAATTATTACAAAAATGTTACACCGAATTATATATTTCCATCAGCAAATGAACGCGGCGGAACCAGCTCGTAATTAAGGCCCTGTTCTTTTGAGCTGATCTGAACGGCTGAACTGCCGAACGGTTGAAATGAGTGAATTTTGAGAGCTTCTCTAGATAGTTTCGAGATTCGGATCCATTTCGTTTGACTTGCTTTTTAAAGCGTTAGGACCCACCTTCAGAACAGCAAAAAAAAACAGAATAAAAAAACTCAAAGCATTTATCTTTTCAGAATGTAGAAAAGTCGTTAAGCTGTTAAGCTGAAAAGAACATAGCCTAAATCGTTGTTAATACCAAGTTTTTATCCGATCATTAAATATTCCTTTCGTCGACAAAACGTGCTCATGGTAGTTTTTTCTACTGATTCTATAGTTTTTTCTGTTGATTCGATAGTTTTTCTAATGATTTGAAAAACTAGTGGACGTGAGTCGGTTAGTCAGATTATAGTTTTTTGTCCATATAAATTATCCTAAACTTCCATTGACATATAGATTTTCTGCGTATGTTGTTGTCACTCAATTTTTACTAACTTACAAATTAACTATGCCTCAAATAGTTAGATTATAGTTTTTTCACAATTGTTATCGCAAACTTCCATTAACATTATACTCCCTCCGGTCACAAAAAGAAGTCGTCGTTGACTTTTGGACACGCTTTTGACCATTCGTCTTATTCAAAAAAGTTATATAAATATTATTTATTTTGTTATGATTTGGTTTATTATTAAATATATTTTAAGTATTACTTATATTTTTACATATTTGAACTAAATTTTTTAGTAAGACGAATGGTCAAAAGCGTTTCCAAAAGGCAACGACGACTTCTTTATATGACCGGAGGTAGTAGTTTTTGTCGCATAATTTTGTGTGTCCAAGTCATATTAATTTTAGTTATTGGGTAGCAAAAACTATATTTTTAACATGCATTTCATAAGTAAAAAACTATTTTTTCATAAGTAAAAAACTATATACAATTCTCAAAGTTATTCCCAGTTGTCGCATGACCGCAAATTCGAGTGTTGCCATGGACAATCATGGTCGCATGTGGTGAGATTGTGACATCACAACAGAGGCGACGATGGGCAAAGGAGTGGGAATCGAGGACAGGGACGATGCCATGTTGCGCATCAACGTTGTTTCCATGGCTATAGTTAAGTCGCTGTCGCTGAGTCGTTGCGCTATCCTCGGGGTCACTGCTTAGCACGTCGATGTCGCTTGGGTAGCCACACCACGCGTTGTCGACTTATCGTCACCCCCGTAGGGGTTGCAACGCCATGTGTCATCGTCACAAGATCATAGCGTCGCGCGTCGATGCGGTTGTCACTAGAGTCGTCACGTCGTACGTTGAAGTCGTCACCGCCGCGCCGCATGTATTCACTGTTGCTCATCGTAGGAGCATGCACCTATCAGATATGAGAAACCACTATCGAAAATATAAGATGGGAGATCCCGCGGTATTTAGAAGACGAGAGATTACATATGGATTTTTAGGACCACCCTATCCCACTCATAAAAAATTACTTTTGTTTTTGTTAAAATTATAACTTATACAGAAAACTATATCCGATTTTTTCGCAAGCATGAAATCATCGTTTTATAAACTAGAGTATATCGGGGTTCACAAAAACCATCAATTTGTTCTCTACGCGTTTTTGATAGACAGTACGTAAACCATATATATGTCCTTTTTAATGCTGTAGTTTTTTTTTTATCTCTAATGAAGACAAACGGAGCACCGTTAGCTGTGCGAGCCTGGCGGTGGGTCGTTGGCTCGGGGACAGAATAGCAGTTCAGCACGTGCCGAATAGCAAGTATGTGTGTGTCTACACAGTACACACACGCACACACTCTCTGTGTGGAAAGGCAATTCACAACGATTCCGTGCAAGGGTAGTTCGTTCATTTTAGCATCCACGTACTATGCTGTACAGCCAGATCCCAGATAGAGCAATGATCCATCGATGTGAAAATGGCAACTCACGGAAGCCTCCTGAGCTTAATCTGCGCGCCGTGCTCCGGCTGCAGCAAACCGACGGGGAACGGGGCGTGCGAGTAGGCCGGCGAGAGCTCGAAGGCCAAGCGCTGCAGGATCATGGCGAGCCCCATCTTGGCCTCGAGCAGCGCGAAGTTCTGGCCGATGCAGATGCGCGGGCCCCAGCCGAAGGGGAAGAACGCCGGCGCGTCCCGGGACGCCTTGGAGATCCCTTCCGCGAACCTCTCCGGCTTGAACTCATCGGCGTCCGGCCCCCAGATGTCCTTGTCGTGGTGGATGCACAGCAGCGGCAGCATGAGCACCACGCCGGCCGGGAACCTGACGCCGCCGAGCTCCATCGGCTTGTACGTCTTGCGCTGGAGCGCGGTCAGCGGCGTGTACAGCCGCAGCACCTCGTACAGCACCATGGTCACCTGCAACGCAATTACAGGCTGATGCTGCATCAGATTTGTTAAACTAAACGTTTAGACTTTCGACGGATCACCGATCGGCTGGTTGTTCAGACTGCAGAAACTGGAGCTAAAATTAATATGCACTACTTAACGATTTTGAGGCGGCATAAACCGTCGTAATCCGGCCTGCTGGTGCCGAAGACGTGCAGGACCTCCTCCCTGGCGCGGTCCTGCCACTCCGGGTGCATGCAGAGCACGATCATCGTCCACGTGAGCAGCACCGACGTGGTCTCCATGCCGGCGAAGTAGAACAGCTTGCACTCCCCGATCACGTCGTCGGTCGTGAAGCCGGCGTTCGAGTTGCCGTCCCCCTTGCAGTGCTCCATGTTCGACTCAAGCAGGACGCCGAGGAGGTCGTCGCTGGTGGGCTCCCCGGCTCGCAAGGCGCGCTCTCTCTTCGCGATGATGCCCTTCAGGATCCGTTCGATCTCTGCCGCGATGTACCTCATCCTTCGGTTGGCTCTGGTAGGCAAGTACCTTCACAGAAGAACGCGTCACTCACTGAGTCAGGTATATACGTACTGCAGTAGCAAAAGGAGAGAGCCTTGATGTTAATGCAAGAGGAGAGTGGCATAGAGTGATATATAGAGCTCACAAGTAGCCAGGGATGTAGAGCTTGTTCATGGCCTGCACGACGAGCTCAACCTGCTCCCCCTGGAGCTGGAAAATCCTCCGACCTTCGAGGTAGCTGCTGCCGAATGCGGCTCGGGAGATGATGTCTCCTGTCAGGTTTTGCATCTCAGGCCAAACATCTACCTCACATGGCTCGTCGCCTGAGGCCAAGCTCTCCCACCTGTTC
Source organism: Raddia distichophylla (assembly GCA_005191435.1). Taxonomy (NCBI): domain Eukaryota; kingdom Viridiplantae; phylum Streptophyta; class Magnoliopsida; order Poales; family Poaceae; genus Raddia; species Raddia distichophylla. The sequence continues at coordinate 1,955,542 of SPJY01003267.1, forward strand.
ACCAGCTCTGTGCAGCATGTGGCGAAAGCCGGCAGCATACGCTGGAAAGCGAGCACAAAAGTTTCGGTATACACAGCCTAACCTTGCAGCTATGAGCTAGCGATTGCCATGTTTATGTCAGAAAATGTCACCTTGAGTTTCTCCAGGTGGAAGGCAGGGTTGATGATCCTCCTGTGCGTGGCCCATTTCTCGCCCTCGTGGCTACCCACACCGTTGTGCAGCAGCCTCTGGAGGCGGCCGAACTTGAGCTTCTCAAAGTGGCCGAACTTGTTTGATAGCACTTCCCGCACCAGTTCGGGTTCGGTAATAGTCACCCTAGGCACTGCCCCAAACCAGGTGATCGACATTTTACCTGTCAATCCATATTTTTCAAATCATGCTTTTTAAAATGGGGCAGCGGTGTTTTTGTGACGAGTCATACAGTTTTTTTTTGTGCTACTATATTGTCATACTATAGTGTTACATATATGTTGTCATAAACGGTAGCCGCGCCGCTGTATTGAGGGTTCGGTCAATCTTTTTTTTTTAGCATGCAGTCAATCTTTAAAATGCATGGATTCATATGGCTTTTTCATGACAGGAAACGTCTATTATTTTGAGATGCGGCGTTTGTTCCCCTGCAAAATTCATGTGAGTCTGAAACCCTAAACCGTTCAACAATGATGTGACACAAGATTAAATCTCACAAATCATTAAAATTCTAGAAAAAAACAAACACAGACCTTTTAGTACATATTATGGGAATAAAAGATCTGTCATAATCACATTAATGAGAGCACCTTGGCATTTGGACTAATGTGGCTGGTCATCCCCGTGAGAAATGTAGTCCGTGACGTGTGGATAATGCAACTACGCTAGTTACAGTAGCCAATACTACAAATAAGTCATACGGATGCTGCATGGAAGTTTCATGTTATCGTTATGAAGTTTGACCATCAATTATCATTGCGATTCATTTATAAAATTTACCAAAAAAATATGATATTATTGAAGTGGTTTTCGAGATGAATTTATATGCATAGTTTTTATGTTTCCAATTCAAATAGTTATACAAAAAAAATTTAAATAAAGTTTAAACTTTGACTTATGACAAATACAAAACAACTATTATATTAGAATAGAGCGAATAATATTTGGGAGTCCAGAACAAGTCCACAACTTCCCATGACTATCCTCCCTAAAGCTAAATTTAGGGATCCTAGTGACCTTATACTGTGAATCCACTAATTAAATTTTGCTCTAAAAGTAATTCCTAAAATGCATCTGATCGATTTAACTTTTTTCAAATAAATGGAGCGGACCCACTCAGAAAATGAGAGCAAACCATATTAGGGGATGTGATAGATGATCGTTGACACAAATGTTTTCACCTTGATCCTTTAAATTTGATTTAAGAGAGGTTTTAGAAGAACTGTTGGACATGCTATTGCTTGTTTTTTAGATATATTTTAATTTAGACGGGACTAAGTTTCTTTATGAACAATATCTACAATAGGACCATCTTTGATTAAGAGGATAATAAAAAAATGTAGAATTGAAATAGCATGGTATGTCGAGTCCAAATTAAAGTAAAAGCATAAATAATTGTACAAAAAAATGCATTCCATTGCTTTATGAGAAAAAAGTAGAAATTTGATATTAGATATTATTAATTAATCAGAGAAAGAGAATCGGAAAGGGGAAAAAAAGGAAGTTTGCATTGAAATTGTAAGAAATGAAACCAGCCATGCTAGATATCCTTTCCTTTGGAAAAGTTTCTATCATCAAAGGGACCAGAAAGATAAAAAGGGCACAAAAATGAAACTAACGCGGCAGGCAGTGAATTTATTTTTGAGCTCGTAAATTATTCATATGCTGCCGACTGCCGAGTGCCTTGGTTGGAAGACTATTCAGACTGACCATCGGTGCAACACCTTTTCACTTTGTGTTAATTTATACTTGATAGGAGTATAAAATAGTGAAAACTTGTCCAAAAACAAATCACGCACTGACCGACAAGATCATTCTGCTGCGCCCTTCATCCCAAATATAAAACGTACGTGCACGTATTTTAATATTCAAACTTTTAACTTTTGAGGCCAGCAGCCAAATGTGTTCCTGGGATCTGATCAAGTAGCGAAGGAAAGTAAGGAAGGAATTAGAGAAGCATCTGCACAAATCATATTACCGTGCTCCTTCATGGACTGATGGAACAGCGGCATCGCCCGCGGCACGACCTCATGGCAGCGCAGCGGCAAGGCGCCCCGGGACCTGACCTCCCGGTTCAGCCGCTCGATCCTCGTAGGGGTTGCAACGCCATGTGTCATCGTCACAAGATCATAGCGCTACGCGTCGATGTGGTTGTCACTAGAGTCGTCACGTCGTACGTTGAAGTCGTCACCGCCACGACGCATGTATTCGCTGTTACGCATCGTAGGAGCATGCCCCTATCAGATATGAGAAACCACTATAAAAAATATAAGATGGGAGATCCCGCGGTATTTAGAAGAGGAGAGATTAGAAATGGATTTTTAGGACTTAATTAGTTTCCTAAACAACACATCTCGTTCGGCTGGACCACCCTATCCCACTCATAAACAACACATCTCAGATATGAGAAACCACTATAAAAAATGTAAGATGGGAGATCCCACGGTATTTAGAAGAGGAGAGATTAGATATGGATTTTTAGGACTTAATTAGTTTCCTAAACAACACATCTCATTCGGCTGGACCACCCTATCCCACTCAAAAAATTACATCTTGTTCGCAAGTGTTCTTCTTTGTTTAGATCCTATTTTAATCAGAACTTTCCGCGTCGATACTTAAATGAAGACAAACGGAGCACCGTTAGCTGCGCGAGCCTGGCGGTGGGTCGTTGGCTTGGGGACAGAATAGCAGTTCAGCACGTGCCGAATAGTAAAGTATGTATGTGTCTACACACACACACGCACGCACTCACAACGATTCCGTGCAAGGGTAGTTCGTTCATTTTAGCATCCACCTACTATGCTGTACAGCTAGATGGACCAATGATCCATCGATGTGAAAATGGCAACTCACGGAAGCCTCCAGAGCTTAATCGGCGCGCCGTGCTCCGGCTGCAGCAAACCGACGGGGAACGGGGCGTGCGAGTAGGCCGGCGAGAGCTCGAAGGCCAAGCGCTGCAGGATCATGGCGAGCCCCATCTTGGCCTCGAGCAGCGCGAAGTTCTGGCCGATGCAGATGCGCGGACCCCAGCCGAAGGGGAAGAATGCCGGCGCGTCCCGGGACGCCTTGGAGATCCCTTCCGCAAACCTCTCCGGCCTGAACTCGTCGGCGTCCGGCCCCCAGATGTCCTTGTCGTGGTGGACGCACAGCACCGGCAGCATGAGCACCACGCCGGCCGGGAACCTGATGCCGCCGAGCTCCATCGGCTTGTACGTCTTGCGCTGGAGCGCGGTCAGCGGCGTGTACAGCCGCAGCACCTCGTACAGCACCATGGTCACCTGCAATGCAATTACAGGCGGATGCCACATCAGATTTGTTAAACTAAACGTTTCGACTTTCGACTGATCATCGATCGGCTGGTTGTTCAGACTGCAGAAACTGGAGCTAAAATTAATCTGCACTACTTAACGATTTTGAGGCGGCATAAACCGTCGTAATCCGGCCTGCTGGTGCCGAAGACGTGCAGGACCTCCTCCCTGGCGCGGTCCTGCCACTCCGGGTGCATGCAGAGCACGATCATCGTCCACGTGAGCAGCACCGACGTGGTCTCCATGCCGGCGAAGTAGAACAGCTTGCACTCCCCGATCACGTCGTCGGTCGTGAAGCCGGCGTTCGAGTTGCCGTCCCCCTTGCAGTGCTCCATGTTCGACTCAAGCAGGACGCCGAGGAGGTCGTCGCTGGTGGGCTCCCCGGCTCGCAAGGCGCGCTCTCTCTTCGCGATGATGCCCTTCAGGATCAGTTCGATCTCTGCGGCGATGTACCTCATCCTTCGGTTGGCTCTGGTAGGCAAGTACCTTCACAGAAGATCGTGTCACTCATCACTGCGTCAGGTATATACGTACTGCGGTAGCAAAAGGAGAGAGAGCCTTGATGTTGATGCAAGAGGAGAGTGGCATAGTGATATGTAGAGCTCACATGTAGCCAGGGATGTAGAGCTTGTTCGTGGCCTGCACGACGAGCTCAACCTGCTCCCCCTGGAGCTGGAAAATCCTCCGGCCTTCGAGGTAGCTGCTGCCGAATGCGGCGCGGGATATGATGTCTCCTGTTAGGTTCTGCATCTCAGGCCAAACATCTACCTCACATGGCTCATCGCCTGAGGCCAAGCTCTCCCACCTGTTCACCAGCTCTGTGCAGCATGTGGCGAAAGCCGGCAGCATACGCTGGAAAGCGAGCACAAAATTAAGTTTCGGTATACACAGCCTAACCGTGAAGCTATGAGCTAGCGATTGCCATGTTCATGTCAGAAAATGTCACCTTGAGCTTCTCCAGGTGGAAGGCAGGGTTGATGATCCTCCTGTGCATGGCCCATTTCTCGCCCTCGTGGCTACCCGCACCGTTGTGCAGTAGCCTCTGGAGGCGGCCTAAGTTGAGCTTCTCGAAGTGGCCAAACTTGTTGGATAGCACTTCCCTCACCAGCTCGGGTTCGGTAATAGTCACCCTAGGCACTGCCCCAAACCAGGTGATCGACATTTTACCTGTCAATCCATATTTTTCACATCATGCTTTTTAAAATGGGGCAGCGGTGATTTTGTGACGAGTCATACAGTTTTTTTTGCTACTATATTGTCATACTACAGTGTTACATATATGTTGTCATAAACGGTAGCCGCACCGCTGTATTGAGGGTTCAGTCAATCTTTTTTTTTTTAGCATACAGTGAATCTTTAAAATGCATGGATTCATATGGCTTTTGCATGACAGGAAACGTCTATTATTTTGAGATGCAGCGTTTGTTCCCCTGCAAAATTCATGTGAGGAAGCTGTGTTCGAAGGAGACGTGTCTGAAACCCTAACCGTTCAACAATGATGTGACAAGATTAAATCTCAAAAATCATTAAAATTCTAGAAAAAACAATCACAGACCTTTTAGTACTCCTACATACTATGGGAATAAAAGATCTGTCATAATCACATTAATGAGAGCACCTTGCATTTGGACTAATGTGGTTGGTCTTCCCCATGAGAAATGTAGTCCGTGACCGTGGTGGATAACTACAAATAAGTCATACGGATGCTGCATGGAAGTTTCATGTTACTTACTTCGTTATGAAATAACAGTTGTTTTAGAGATTAACACTGTCTTTAAAATATTAGTTTGGCCATCAATTACAATTGCAATTCATTTATAAAATTTACAAAAAATATGATATTATCGAAGTGGTTTTCGAGATGAATTTATATGCATAGTTTTTATGTGTACAATCCAAATACTTATACAATTTTTTTGGATAAAGTTTAAACTGTGACTTATGACAAATATAAAATAACTATTATATTAGAATAGAGCGAATAATATTTGGGAGTCTAGAACAAGTCCACAACTTCCCAAGAGTATCTTCCCTAAAGCTAAATTTAGGGATCCTAGTGACCTTATACTGTGTATCCACTAATTAAATTTTGCTCCAAAAGTAATTCCAAAAATGCATCTGATCGATTTAACTTTTTTCAACTAAATGGAGCGGTCCCACTCAGAAAATGAGAGCAAACCAAATTAGGGGATGTAATAGATGATCGTTGACACAAATGTTTTCACCTTGATCCCCTAAATTTGACTTAAGAGAGGTTTATAAGAACTGTTGGACATGCTATTGCTTGTTTTTAGATATATTTTAATTTAGACGGGACTAAGTTTCTTTATGAACATAAACTACAATAGGACCATCTTTGATTGAGAGGATAATGAAAAAAATGTAGAATTGAAATAGCATGCATGGTATGTCGAGTCCAAATTAAAAGTAATGAAGGAGACGTGTCTGAAACCCTAAACCGTTCAACAATGATGTGACACAAGATTAAATCTCACAAATCATTAAAATTCTAGAAAAAACTAACACAGACCTTTTAGTACATATTGTGGGAATAAAAGATCTGTCATAATCACATTAATGAGAGCACCTTGGCATTTGGACTAATGTGGCTGGTCATCCCCGTGAGAAATGTAGTCCGTGACGTGTGGATAATGCAACTACGCTAGTTACAGTAGCCAATACTACAAATAAGTCATACGGATGCTGCATGGAAGTTTCATGTTATCGTTATGAAGTTTGACCATCAATTATCATTGCGATTCATTTATAAAATTTACCAAAAAAATATGATATTATTGAAGTGGTTTTCGAGATGAATTTATATGCATAGTTTTTATGTTTCCAATTCAAATAGTTATACAAAAAAAATTTAAATAAAGTTTAAACTTTGACTTATGACAAATACAAAACAACTATTATATTAGAATAGAGCGAATAATATTTGGGAGTCCAGAACAAGTCCACAACTTCCCATGACTATCCTCCCTAAAGCTAAATTTAGGGATCCTAGTGACCTTATACTGTGAATCCACTAATTAAATTTTGCTCTAAAAGTAATTCCTAAAATGCATCTGATCGATTTAACTTTTTTCAAATAAATGGAGCGGACCCACTCAGAAAATGAGAGCAAACCATATTAGGGGATGTGATAGATGATCGTTGACACAAATGTTTTCACCTTGATCCTTTAAATTTGATTTAAGAGAGGTTTTAGAAGAACTGTTGGACATGCTATTGCTTGTTTTTTAGATATATTTTAATTTAGACGGGACTAAGTTTCTTTATGAACAATATCTACAATAGGACCATCTTTGATTAAGAGGATAATAAAAAAATGTAGAATTGAAATAGCATGGTATGTCGAGTCCAAATTAAAGTAAAAGCATAAATAATTGTACAAAAAAATGCATTCCATTGCTTTATGAGAAAAAAGTAGAAATTTGATATTAGATATTATTAATTAATCAGAGAAAGAGAATCGGAAAGGGGAAAAAAAGGAAGTTTGCATTGAAATTGTAAGAAATGAAACCAGCCATGCTAGATATCCTTTCCTTTGGAAAAGTTTCTATCATCAAAGGGACCAGAAAGATAAAAACGGCACAAAAATGAACCTAACGCTGCAGGCAGTGAATTTATTTTTGAGCTTGTAAATTATTCATATGCTGCCGACTGCCGAGTGCCTTGGTTGGAAGACTATTCAGACTGACCATCGGGGCAACACCTTTTCACTTTGTGTTAATTTATCCTTGATAGGAGTATAAAATAGTGAAAACTTGTCCAAAAACAACTCACGCACTGACCGACAAGATCATTCTGCTGATCCCTTCATCCCAAATATAAAACGTACGTGCACGTATTTTAATATTCAAACTTTTAACTTTTGAGGCCAGCAGCCAAATGTGTTCCTGGGATCTGATCAAGTAGCGAAGGAAAGTAAGGAAGGAATTAGAGAAGCATCTGCACAAATCATATTACCGTGCTCCTTCATGGCCTGATGGAACAGCGGCATCGCCCGCGGCACGACCTCGTGGCAGCGCAGCGGCAAGGCGCCCCGGGACCTGACCTCCCGGTTCAGCCGCTCGATCCTCGGCGCGTCGCCGGCGACGGAGCGGTACGCCGTGCCGCGGAGCCCCTGCGCCCGCAGCGCGCGCTCCAGGCGCCGCGGCCTCCACCACGCCCACTCCACCACCCGCACGGCGCACCACGCGGCGGCCGCGCCGGCAACGGCGAGCGCGTACATCACCCAGCTGCCAGCCGCCGCCGCCACCATGGTCAGGCTCTAGCTTACGCTGTGCTTTCGGAGACGGGAGCGGTGGTGTGCTGCCGAAGGTAGGGGGTAAGGAACGCTGCGTGTAGAGTACTAGCTAGAATCTGATCAAGTGGGGGAGGAGAGGACCAGCTAGGAGGAGTACGACTGTACGAGTGGTAGCCGCGTACCCTTCTGCCGTTATATATGTTAAGTAACCTCGCTACCGGATATAGTTCGAGGTATAAACGTGAAGAATCAATTACAGAGAAATATCAAAACACAGAGGACACAAAGATGTATGGGTGGAGCTTCTCTTTATTATTTCTCAGATCTGTTATACAATAGGTGTTCCACCTCTTCTTTTATAGTACTGCTTAAGGTTTAGGCCAGGTCCAATGTGGAACCCACCGTGGGGGAGCCGTCGGCCGGCCCTAGCCGCGCCGTGCCGCGCGCTGACCCGGGCACGGGCCGGGCTCCCCACACAGGGGTTTCCCAACACTCCCCCGTGGACCTTGCTAGCGAGATGTATATGTCTCATCAAAACTCCATCCAAAAACATAGTGAAAAAAAAGGAGTGGAGAAAGAGTACATAGCATACATTTATCGTGCGCACGATTTTTCTCATTAAAAACCTTATGTAAGAAAACTGTCGACGGTTGGGACATTGACCCAAGTCAACCAAGGTTCTTTAGAAGTGAGATAGGAGACACGCCAAACAACTATGAACAGCAATGAACAGGAGACAGATGCCAAAGTTTTAATTCAAGGCGTGTGAATTATCTCCCCCTGAATCCTGCACTTTTTTGATCCTGATCATTCCAATGCCCCTAGCACACCTTTCAAAAGAGGCGGTAGGTAATGATATGGTGAACAGATCAGCCAAATTCTCACAGGATTTGGTGTGCTGGATACTTAGTTCATTCAATTTATGCAGTTCATGTGCATAAAAGAATTTGGGGTCGATATACTTAGTGAGATTACTTTTCACATAACCCATTTGCATTTGTGCAACACAAGCGGTATTATCTTCATAGATAATTATAGGGGTTTGCTTAATTATTATACATGGATATACAGAACTTTGGTTATATTGCACGTAACACATGTAAGGTTTAGCTTCAGATATTGCTTGTTCAATCAATGTACATCATCACTGGTTAATGTTGTATGGCATAGGGTATGGACAAAGAAGATGGTTTGCAGCTGATTGCCCACATGCATCTAAAAAGTAGTGTCATATCTGTAGATTCTCACTTCATTTTACCAATAATTTATACATCAGTATGGTTGGTCTAAAATAATACTAGATTTATCACAACTAAATTCACAAGGAATACAACCAATGATGCAGATATGGTACATGTCTTAGGAACACAACAATTCCTGAATTCCAAAGAAACTTTTTTCATGCGTACTGCCATTTTTTTAATATATTGTTGGTGCTATGAAGTTCTTATGACTTATATGTTATTGCCATACGTATCTAAACCAGAAACCATTCTTCTATGTGGATTACATCAATCTTTATAGTTATAGTCTCAAGTTTCATTATTTAAAAAATATATAAACCCTCTTATACCAAGTAATTTTGGGATAAGTAGCTACTTTAGGTTCGAACGCATATATTCAGGGTACCTTTCAATAAGAAATGATTGTTGCATAGCATACCAAAAAGCCTTTAAGTGCCACTCTATCAATTAAAACTACTGGAAAAGCCTTTGATTTTTTTAGGTGATTTCCATCTCTGTTCTTTTATGTTGCTTGTGATTTGAACTATGAAAACAGAAGTGTATCTTTGATGTTCAGGTTATTTTGGAGATGTGTGTAGCGATACTTCCAAAAAGTTACATTTAGTCAACTCTAAAATTCAATATCTTATCGTTTAGTCTTCTTACATATGCTGCAGGTAATAGCTTTGCCCTTACATTGCTATATAATGACTTCTTGCTGCAAAATGGTATGTTTAAGTGTTGTGTTTCTTATTGATATTCAGTTAGGTTATCTGCACGAGTAATCATATTCCCCAGTTGTGCCTGATGGCTATATGACGAGGTATGCTTCCAACTCTTTCTTTCACTGCAATTTGGAAATTACATACTTATTGAATTTATATTCAAAGGTACCAAACATAAATGCAACTGTCTTATTTCATAGCTCTCTCTGGTCTACCACCTAGATATCCAGACACCTCAATGCATGCCCTCCCCATTTGAATATTACAAATACCATTTCTTTTGTGATGAAGCATAGGCTTAAAATATTTATTTTGACATACATTGTCCAATTCTTTATTGTGTAAGACATATATGTCTTACTCTCCTTGGTCAGTACTTTCATGTAAGGGTCTAATGGAGTTAGTTATTAAATGTCAGATACAGTCTTCTCCTTACAGTAGGTTTTGTACTAATGCAGGAAAAAAAAACTTTATACTAATAGCTCATGGGCCAATGATGATCTTTCGATGCCTTATTTTATCATGTTCAGTTTTCAGGAATAAAACAAGTTCGGTATGCTTTCAGGAGTTAGCCATTGTAAATACCGATTGGGTCTGCAGCAGTTCGTATAAGGTACCTTTCAATAAGTAGCTACTTTGTTGATTGTAAGTACCTTTCCTATCAGCTGCCTTTTTGGTTTGGTTGAAGATTGAGGAGAAACCTCAATTATCAGTTGCCTTTTGGTAGGCCTGCAAATAATTAAGTTGTATTTGTCTAAGCTGATACATGATGCCTAGCTCTCTCTCGGCATAGGCCATGTAAATGATAAAATGTGCAATATTGTGCAACATCTCAAATTTTTAGACCCTCCCCCCAAGTTCATGCCCTGGTTAACCTATATTCAGTAGGATAAAAAACAGAGTATTTGGACTATGTCAATGGTTCTGGACTTGATTTTCTTCGATTTCCTCTCATGTTTGTAATTAAACATTGCATGTCTGTTTTTTTTTATTGACAAGGTATATAGAATCTTACCTTAATAGTCCATTGCATGTTTTTTTTCGTGACAATCTGGTCCAAATCTTACCTTAATAGTACGAACCTGTTTAGCTAGCACGAAACATTAACAAGTGAGCTACAATGGTCTTACAGGACAGGCGACGTAACTGCGTAGGCTGTTAGATTTCTCCCAGCTAGTTTGAGCTAAGGTAATTTGATATCCCAAAATTGGCCTTCTTTTGTTGTTGTGGTGCTATCGTTTTGATTTTAGATTATGAAGTGAGTCCAGTGTGGATAGACTCTCTACCTGGAATAATTCGGGTGGCTGTTCATCCAACAGTTCTTTACCGCTGGCTGTGATGACATTTTGTTTCTAGAGATAGCTTTGCCTAAGTAAGTCAAAGCTAGCCAGATATAAGAATGGCACATTGTTTAACATTAGTATAGTTGAATTTTAAAGACTATTGACAAACTTATTTTGGGGTTCTCAATATGAATCATGTGCACCCTATGGCGTTGACCATTGACGGGGTTCTTTCTGTTCGATTAACTTCTCTTGATCCTAAACCGTGTCTGCCATACAATTTTTTTGAGGGGTTAGCATCAAATTCCTGTTTAATTAACTTCTGTTGGTCGTACACTATGTGTGCCATCAAATTTTTTTTTAGGGCTTAGCATGAAATTTTTATCCTTCAGTTGGATCTTTTGGTTACGCTATTTGCTTCCTGTGGTTTGCATGAAATGCTTTGATTCCATTTTACTTCCTGTGGTTTGCATAAAATGGCTTGGTTCCATGACCGAAAAAGATTCAATTTATTGCTTTCTGAATCCAGCTCATATAACCCAATGGTATGTAGACCCTGCTGCTCAGCCCGTGCTGGGCGTGCGATGTTGATGAGCCTTCTACTATAGAGGTTTCATACGGCTTCTCTTACCACCTCATTTTACTAATATCATTATATATAGTCGTCCATTGTATGCGTTGTTTTTCCTACTGCTTCAGTAGCTTGATAGCAACATGTTTCCCTCTTAGATGTTTTATGAATAAAATTATTGCTTCCCTGTCTCCCGTCCAGTACATAATCTATTGCACACTTGAGAATAGCATAGTCCACACACCTCCACCATCTACCAATACGATCAATGTAAGTTTTGCTTCCTCATCTCTTTCCATCCTTCTTTTACAGACTTTCTTTGCACACATTGTTTTCATGTTAGTTTTTATAATCACCTATGGGGATATTGACAATTGGTTGTCTCATGCCTTGCCTACCTACCCAACCTGCCTTTTTTTTAAATGTTCTTTTGGTTGCTGCTTCCTTCATACTTTTTTGAGCCTGTTTATTTAGTAACTCCAATTACTAGCTAGAGCTCTGCTGTGAAGTTTCCAGGTTTTCATTGCCTAAAGATATGGCATGTTTGCAGGGTAATGAGTTGAAGCTTGCACCAATGGCGATCGATTGGCCATGAGGGTAAGCAGTGCATATGCATTTTGCTGTTTGACCAAGCTGGCACAATGTACATCTGTTATTGTTGTACAAGGTGAATTCAAAATAGGCCAAATCAGACCGTTTGGTTGTTGAAGATTCTCATAAATGAGTGCTTTTGTACGGTGGGCAGACTAATTGTTTTAGTTATAGAGGTACTATGGCCTTCAAATTTTAGGGTGTGTTTGGTTGGTTGTACCAGGTTGAACCTGTATGGGATGGTAAAGTTGAATGTGATGGTTCCGTATGGTATGATTCAAATGAGATGTTTGGTGGTTGTACAAGATCATACAAGATTTTGTTTGGTTCTCATATAAGATGACGTAGAATGGTTCAAGTATTCAAATACCATCAAATAACACTTTATATCTTAAGAAAATTTAACTTTACGCATGATTTTATTTGGTTTAAACTAAATTTAATTTTAAATTCAACCTTCAAACCAGATTTTAAATTTAATATTCAAATTGGATTCAATATTCAAATTGGAGTTTAAATTCCAAATACATTTAACATTTGATAAAATCAAATTTTGAATTCAAAATTCAAATTTTAGATTCAAAACTCAAGTCGTATTTTTAATTCAAGATTCAAGCAAGTTATAAAAAAACCATTTGAAATTTAAAATCAACACAAATTCAAATAATAAATTCAAATTTAAGTTTGAAAACTCAAATCAGATTTTAAGTTCAATATTCAAGGTGTATTGAAATTCAAATCAATATTTTTAAATTCAATTGTATTTTCAAATTCAAAATCTAAAAATTAAAAACAGATTTAAAATCTAAAATGAATTTCAAATCTAAACCGAATTCAAATTTGAAATTAATTTGTAATTTGGTATACTATAAAATAAAAAATATGAATTAAGAAGAAGCAAGAACTTGCGAGAGAAAGTTGTGCGGTGTCATTCGATCAAATCGAGCGAACGATGTCATACAGCATATTGAGTGAATATTCTATTTTTCTGTATCACACCGTTCAGGATGATTTGGTACAGTTCAGCCAACCAAACACATGGATGGACACAAATTCTGTACCATCCCATGCAGGAACCATCTCAATCAGGTAACCAAACACACCCTTAGTTTATAGCTGGTTGACAATTATAAATATGTAATTGGTTGTGTTTAACATTGTTTACATATATGGCATTACTTTTTGTTCTTATGGATAGAAAAAGTTAAATGACTATATTTTCTGTCGGTTGAATTTGGTGGGATATCTACATGTATTTGTTTCCATGTTTGATTGATTTTATTGAACGCTTCCAAAAATATGGTTGACCTGTTTTATTTGATTTAATGATATATTATGTTGTGGTAATCTTTGCATTTGCTAAAAACATAACTCAGCGTAATGCAAACTCGGCGGGCCATAGGCCCGCCTACTCAACTAGTATATACAACGATAGCGTATTCGTGTTTTCTTGCCGTTGCAATTTGCATGCAGGTCTGGTTCTTTCACGTTTTTTGCCCGCGCGCTATTTCCGCGATGGTTCTACAGTCGGCGGCATGTGGGCGGGACCGTACGCGCGAAGAAAGTAGTGTGACAGAAATTGGACGAAATCGGCGGTCCGACAAGAAAAACTGCGTAGAATAGGAGCACGCCGGTGACGCCACGTGCGGCCTGGTTTTAGAGACTTGGCGCTTAGTCGCTCAGAGTAGTGGCTCGCGGTCGAATCTAAAGTGCTAGGTATGCACTCTCCCAGACCGGGTTTGGGTCTTTAATAAACTGACAACGGATTGATCGGCACGTCAAGGAGCGAGCGTGCTGATAACGTGTTAAGGAACCTCGCTACCGGGTGTAGTCCGAGGTATAAACGTGGACAATCAATCACAGAGAAAGATCAAAACACAGGGGACACAAAGATATATGGGTGGAGCTTCTTTTTATTATTTCTCAGATCTGTTATACAATAGGTGCTCCACCTCTTCTTTTATAGTACTACTTAGGGTTTAAACCAGGTCCAATGTGGGACCCACTGTGGGGGAGCCGCCGGCCAGCCCTAGCCGCGCCGTGCCGTGCGCCGACCCGGGCAAGGGCCGGGCTCCCCACACAGGGGTTTCCCAACAATATATACAACGATAGCGCATTCGCGTTTTCTTGCCGTTGCAATTTGCATGCAGATCTGGTTCTTTCACGTTTTTTTCCCGCGCGCTATTTCCATGATGGTTCTACAGTCGGCGGCATGTGGGCTGTACGCGCGAAGAAAGTAGTGTGACAGAAATTGGACGAAACCGGCGGTCCGACAAGAAAAACTGCGTAGAATAGGAGCACGCCGGTGATGCCACATGCGGAAGGAAATTTTGTGGCACCCGATGCCACCGTTGCACCTAGAGAGAGATAGATAGAGGGAGGAAATAAGCTAGAGAGAGGGAGAGGAGGAGAGAGATAGAGATAGAGAGAAAAGAGGGTGCCATGGTAGCTTATATGGCACCGGGTGCCATATAAGTTTTTTTTCCACATACAGCCTGGTTTTGGAGACTTGGCACTCAGTCGCTCAGAGTAGTGGCTCGGTCAAATCTAAGCGCTAGGTATGCACTCTCCCAAACCGGGTTTGGGTCTGGAATAAACTAATAGGGTTAATTAGATAATTTTGATTTACTTATATTAGTGTTAACTCAACTCGATCTAAATTATGTGTCCGGAAAGGCGGAAACTAATCATGGTGAGGACGTTACTGACCGTGCTTTGCATCGTCCTTCATATGGCTATTGTGGATCTCCGTGAGATAATACGCTGGGAATAGAATAGCATGATATGTTTGGGGATATAATCCCACTGCCGCTGCCTTGCGTCCATGGAGACCACCGTCGCTGCTGTGTGGCCACATGGCATGCTGCACCGGCCCCCGGCAGCCGTGGCCACACGCTCCCCAATGACCGTCACCGCCGCGCGTCCCTGTCGACCGCCGTGTAGTAGGTATGTACAAAAGTCAACAACGACAAATAAAAAGAACGGAGGGAGTAATATACATCTATTGGCTAAGGTTGAATTAGACTAAAGAATTTTTTTTTAACGTGGTGTTATTCCAACGTCAACCTTTCTTTGTCTTGGTTCATACGCACATGCCACCATCAGATCGACGTGCATGTTTTGCCACATCTTAAGTGTTGTAAGAAAAATTGGTAGTCTTAGACAACATATGGTAAAATTGGCTTCTAACCAAACGCAGTACGTAGCCTCTGTCATATATATATCTGGCAAGCTCCAAGTCACCTCCATCGTCGTGATGAATTGTGATCGATGTGGAGTGATTGTCATCTTTGTTAAGCAAACAAGAGCGGCAATTAATAGCCCCAGAATATCAATTCAACATTTTTTTTTTCTGAATCAAACAAAAAGAATAGAGCTGTAATGCACTTTCAATGTGTAGCTGAATTTGAATTTGAATTGAACTCCAATTCCAAATTCGAATACAGAGAACCAAAACGGTCCTGTTGCTATCCATTTCAGAGCTTTTCGTCGTAAAGAACAGCAGCGAAAGGTCCTTCTCAATGTTTAAAAAACAGGGGCCGGCGTGGTTGGAGGTCTAGATCTATGCATGGAATGGCTGATCTGCATATAAAAAGACAATTCGCCAAATACTCCCTCCGTTCACGAAAAAACCGTTGTTTACTTTTGAACACACGTTTAACCATTCGTTTTATTAAAAAAAAATATAATTTTTTTTATAATTTGGTTTATTATTAAATGTACTTTAAGTATGACTTATATTTTTATTTTTATAATAAACGAGCACGGTGTCCCGCATAATTACGCGGCAAGTTTTGAAATTTATGTGGACTATTTTTTAATTTTGGATTTGTGTTTCTTAATTATAGTTTGTATGGACTCTTTTTTATATTTGACATGTACTCTTATTTATTTTTATTTTTTTGTTGCAGTTGATATGAACTTTTTGTGACATCCTAATAAAATTATTAGGTGTCCCAATATTTTCTCTAAATAAACCAAGGTATCACTTTATAACTTTTCAGCATAATTCCAAGGGTCCGGTTGTATTTAACCAGGGCCACATAGCCTGTTGTAACTCAAATTTAATTGGAATCCTATTTTTTTTTTCAAAAATTCTTGCCCTATTCTAAGTTGCACTCCTCGATAGGTTGTCTCGCTTGAGGCTGCCTAATCTTAGCCTCGGGAGGGGCACCTTCCCCGAAATTCATTGTTCGGGGTAGCTTTGACGATACAAGGAAATAGACCCAGAAAACAAAATGATAAAACAAAATCCTCTAGAGGATTTTTCTCACCAAGGTTTGCTCATCTGTACTCCCAAACAAAACCTGAATGATTGATATGCCTGATTTATATGACGTGATGAAAGCATCATGATATTTAACCAGGGAATACCGAAAGGAGACATTGCTCTAAGCCCAGTTTTTCTTTGTTTACAGCTATTGCAAAGCTGGGCTTTGATAATTTCGAGAGACGAGAATGTTTCAAAGTAATCCAGACATAGATTAAAGAAGAGTGTTCGGTTTGCTTGGAAGAACGGCAAAAAAATAATGTTGATGACTTTGAGTTTCATTCTAAATCAGTTTTGCTTGAAACCAATTTTAATCAGTTTTACTTTTCTGTTTAGATTTGTGGAGCCACTACACGTCGGTAAGCTCGAAAGAAACACCTGCCCCCCAAGTCCCGTGCTCAGCCCACACAAAAAGTTTGTCCTCTAAAAGATAATGTCACATCCATGTCCTTTCATGGGCATGTGATTTTTTGTAGATGCTTAGAGAAGACTGACGAGCAAACGAGTCATATGACGACTGACGAGGCTCACAAGAGCATCCATCTTGAAATGTTCCATTTTTAACAATACGTCTTTGTTTTTTTACTCAAAACCTTTTATGTTTTGGACATGCATGGTAGAGCAAGATAACCTCTCTCTTATTTATTATCATAATTTGTCTTTTTTTTGCTATTGATTACCACTTTTAATTGTCGTCACAAGGTTAAAGTATGCGGCGAACAAGCGTGGCCGGTGGGTGTAGAAACACAAATGAAGCGGCCATAGAAGTCCACTGTGTTGGACGACGCCGTTTGGCTAAGGCAAGAGGAGTGCGTGAGTGGACATTCATGTTGTAAACTATATCAAGGGCCGAAATGTGGAACAAGGATACTGAGTATGCCCATGTCATCGCTTGCTACTCCGGCCGTTATGGCCACCGCCACCCTATGTCCTGCCACTCCGGCTACCGCGGCCACCCTGGATCTCGCACCACCCTCACCTCATTTGCCGCCTCCCCACCCGCCATCTCGGCCACGAAGGCCCGTCCTCCATCTTCGACCTTAGAAGTTTCATCCACCATCACCATTGGTGTCTTCGGTAGAAAACCATCCAGACGTTGGCCTAGTGGTATACACTATCGAGATCGACATAGGCAATTCCTCCCGAGACATTCCCGTCACCACCTCCAGTCATATTGTAACATATTCACACCCGCATTTTCATATCAAATACAAAGAATAAGAATGTTATCTCCACTAATGGAGGCCCAAAATAGAATAAAAGGGTATGTTGCTACTCTTTAATTTGAAAGAAAAAGGAATAGGAATTCCTAAAGTAATGTCTAAACCCAAGGATTTCACAAATCAAAGATAAAGACTTTCGGAACAAGTAATCATGATTTTCAACTGTCTCAACAATAAAATTGTCTCAACAATTGAATTGGATTAGAATAAGGACCCTGTTTGTTTGTCATTTTAGCTCATTTGCATCCTCCAAAGTCCCACCTTAGAAAAAGAGGCTTTATTGATCCTCAGCTTGTTGGGAAATTTATTTCCCAATGTGCAACAGATCCCATAGGATCTTACTATGGCTAATATAATTATTTATTATCCGACTTCAACATGGATTATATAAGCAGTTTTGCTTTGTTACGGGCACCTGCATTTAGCAGCTCGCGCAGGCGACGCCGCGCGCTCGCTACCGCGACGCTGCTGCCGCGCGCTCGCCGCCGATGCTGCTGCCGCGCGCTCGCCGCCGACGCCGCTGCTGCTGCGTGCTCGCCGCCGACGCTGCTGCACCGTCGACGCCGCCGCTGCTGCGTGCTCGCCACCGACGCCGCTGCACCGCCGACGATCAACTCTTCTCTACCTCTCTAATTTGCTCGATTTGTAGCTTACGGATTTTTTTCACTTTTTTTATACTGTTTTTTCAGTACTTCTTGGCGGTGAAATTTCTATACAATCGTACTGAAAAAAGGAACGCCTGCACGAAACGCAAAACGCAGACGCCTGCGTTCTAGTCGGTCCCTTATATAAGACCTATCACAACTAGTAAACTATGAATCCTTATATATGGAAACACCTCTTAAACTTTGGCACAAACCATAGCCGCAAATGCACAGGACACTTTGCTCACTACATTATTAAAAAATATGGTCAATGAATCCACAACATTCGTGCTTAAATACTAGAAATTATATGAAACCAAATCATAAGATTGAGATTTGTTCGATGACAAGAAAGTTTGGTTAGAATGGAAAGAGACTAGTTCGGTTTAAAAACTAATATTACCTACATGATTTCATTGGATTGGATTCTATTTCTACATTTGGTTACCATTGAGAGAAATATATTTTCTATGGAAACTAAACTTATTAGCAATTAGCAAATTAATAATTTTTTTAGATTGCATTCGTCTTATAGGATTGGGCTCTATCTCTATGCCTACTTTGTTAACACTATGAAGAGACCCATGAAGCTAGCGAATTGATCTAGTGTAATTGATCTGTAGGCCCAATGAAGCCAACACAGATTGGACCCGGCCTCTCGCCAGCTAGGACCTATCATGAACGAAAGGACCGTAATACGCTTTGAATACACATTCTCAGGTGAGGAAAAGTGAAAATCATATAAATACAACTAGGTGTCCTTCAGAAGATACACATGCGGAAGCATCACATATATGTACACGACTAGTTGCTTCACGCGCGCCCAGCGCGCCCGTAGCGAGCCCAGCCGAAAAAGAATAGCAGGAGCGTGGGAAAAAAGCGAGCCGTGCGAGCGCTAGGAGCAAGCCACGCGGCGAACGCGCAGCCGACGCGAGCGACGACAGGCGGCCTGAGAAAAAGCGAGCCGTGCGAGCGCTAGGAGCAAGCCACGCGGTGAACACACAGCCGACGCGAGAGACGACAGGCAGCCCGAGCGCGGACAGAAAAAGCGAAAAAACATGCCGGATGCGGGATTCGAACCGCGCTGGGCGGAGTGAGATCCGGCTGAGCTAGCCATGTGGGCAAACAACCCGCGTGCCTACCATTTGTAGCAAAAACAATTCTTTTATACATTAAGTCAAAACGGACGGGCGGATCTGCTCGTCTCGCGCAATCGGACGGCCGTCGCGGCGCCGAGCGGGCAGGCTAGCCACCTGGCCCGCCCGGGAGAGCAACGGGAGAGAGCACTCGGCTATATATGTACTATTTATAGATTTGTGAAAATGGAGTCTACACTAAAGTTTAACTTGATACAAATATAGCAAATGCAAATTAATACGTGGGAGATCAATGTTCCTAGTTGCAGTAGAAAACAAACTTTTTACAGTAGAGTTGCTGACGCGGCAACGTATATAGCATGCAGCTGTATAACCGTGCATAAACGGACGATAAAAATCTACCAGCAATTAACCGAAACATTACTGCCGCATTTTTATTCAATTCGTCTAGTAATTAAAACCCTGCGTGAGCAAAGTAATCAGATAGCTCTGAGCTTAATCTGCGCGCCATGCATGGGATGCAACGTTATCACGGTATGCGGCGCGTGGGTGTAAGACGGCGCGAGCTCGAGCTCAAATCGCTGGAGGATCATGGAGAGCGCCATCTTCTGCATGCCCTTTATACATGTTTATCTTTTTGCATAGATGAATGTGCCTATATGTTTATCTCTTTGCATGGATGAATGTGCCAAGAAACATTAAATGGACTCTCCATTGTACATGCCCTTAATGCTAATTTTTTTCAATTCAAATAGCTGAAAACTCAACCGACACCAATTATATGATGAGATTTCCACCCGTGTTTTGGCAAAAAAACATTACAGTCTCCAGTAAGTAAAATGATGTGGAAATTGCATCCCCGTCATCGTGATGACGAAGTAAGGGGATCAATGATGCAGCTATTGAGCTCCCTTGAAGATGACAATTAGCATATAGATCTAAAATAGAGTTAAACGGAGCCACCACATTGATTCTAAAATACTAAAAATTTCACATTATTTGGAGAGAAAAGAAAAGATATACACCGTTAATCAAGGTTCTAAAAATCCTGATTAATCCCCGATTATTCCCCGATTAATCTCTAGTCGATGGTTCTCCGATTAGAACCGATTACCGATTAATACCAATTAATTCTGATTAGTACCGATTTATGTGTCTAATTAATCCTATTTAACCCTAGTCCCCACCTCGCCGCCCGACTAGCGACTAGCGACTTTTAGAACCTTGCCGTTAATTATAGTTGGACAAGATTATAATGGCTTAGATTAGAAAGAGTCCATATGAATTATAATGAGGAAACTAATTCGAAAAAGATAGAAATAAGAGTTCGAGTCATCTACAAAACTATAAAAGGAATTCATATCAAATATACAAAATTAGCCGTACAATTGTGCTAGGCACCATGCTCCTTAATTAACCAAATCCAGTGGTTTGGTTTTATTCGTCTAGGCAAAGCTGAAACAAAGTTCATGACGTTGTCGCACTCGACATCCTTGCGTGCATGCCCATTTGTTGAACTGGGCACATTGCTAGTGGAACATGGCATTCTTACAACGGGCAAAATCCCTTGCCTTTTATTTGCACCTTAAGAAATATAGGCAGGTACCTACTAGCTACTACGGACTCTTAATACTCGGTCTCTCCAACAAACATGCCAACATTAACATAGATTATCAGAGTTTCCTAAGTACGACTTGCGCACCATGCTGCGGATGCAGAGTAAGTACTGTGTACGGCGCATGAACGTACGAAGGCGACAGACGAAACTCGAAACGCTGCATGATCATGCTCAGAGCCATCTTAGCTTCGAGCAACGCGAAGTTTTGGCCGATGCAAACCCTCGGGCCCCATCCAAATGGGAAGAACGCACACTGCTGGTCCTTGGTCGCATTAGAGATCCCTCCTGCGAACCTCTCTGGCCTGAACTCAAGCGCGTCCTCGCCCCATATATCAGGGTCGTGGTGAATCAAGATTATGGGCAGTTCAAGGACTACCCCTGCAGGGTATGTGATGCCTCCGATCTGCATTTCTTTGCATGTTCTTCGGTTTAGCGTGACCGCCGGCGGGTAGAGCCTCAGCACCTCATAAAATATCATCGTCACCTGGATAAAATTTTGAAGCCCATGGTATACATAATTAAACATTATCAATCAATGGCCAGTAAAAACACTACTTCTGATGTAATCTAGAAATTACGAGTGCCACATATACTTGTCAACACCACACTACAAAATAGCCACCAACATCGACTTCTCCGACCCAACGCCTTTGCTTTCACCACGTAACTGTAGGAGCTCTCGCGGTGCTCATCACCATCACCGCACTTGCCATCCTCTACCCCTAAGACCCCATCATGGAACTCCTCTCCAGCAGCTCCACGGGCGTTGCCCCGCGTTTCGTCGTTGCTGCCGCGCCGTCGTCTCTATCCATATTGACCTCACCTTCCTCCTCGTCATCCATGCGCAACCCGAGTTTTGCGTCGTTCCACCATGACTTGTTGCTTCCTCCTTCTTCCATTTTTGTGCTCTTCTTGTGTCTTTGGTGGTCAAAGCAAAGACGAAAGAGCAGGGGAAAATAATGGGTGGATAGAGAGGAAGGAATAGAAGAAGAGCATGCCACATAGGCAATATAGTCAGATGACTAGGAGTGCCAAGTCATGAAACCATTCTTTAGAAACAACTTAGTGTTTGGTTGAAATAAAAACACAACTTATATATTGAAATACATGATTTTAGAAATTCAGTATCTAAATAAACGCGTAATTAACTTTATATACGTGCAGTGCAAATAAAAAAAAAAAATCTTATCTGCTGGCGAGGTTTGCCAAAGCTCAAACGGAGTAAAACTATAAAAGGTCAAAGGCCTATCAAACTATCGATATGCATCGATCCTGACCACGTGCTATTTTGTGCAATCAGTGAAAAAAAAATTGGAAGTGGACGATCGAAAACCGCTGGGGTCAAATGGGTGATGCGTTGTGTTCCTTGGCTTGACATGATCATGTTTTTCTTTCAACGTGCAATCATGTTCCTTTCAACGTCATCAGATCATGTTTTTCTTTTATCATATCTTATAACGTCGAGACAAGATGTAGCTGACTTTCAGGTCATCCTCTCACTACTGCACACATGGCGCGTGGCACTAAGGGTTTGGGAGCACCGGGGTGCATGGGCGGAGTTTTTTTTGCCCCGAGAGCGGAAACCTTTTGTAAGCTGTGGCACAGCGGTAAAACACGATCACACCCATTGTGACGTTGCAATGTTCGATCCCTGTGTTTTCTTCTACAGGGCGTGCTTTTGCTTCATTTTTCTCCCTTCTTTTTCTATAAGAGGGAGGAAGTCGAGGGCATATGTATGGTTGTGTGTTGCTTAATTTAAAAACAAATAGGTTTTCTAGATACAAATTATTTGGTTTAAGATTAGAGAATTATTGGGAGCTTATAATATAATAGGCTTTTGAATTACGGATAAGATAAGCACGGAGTAGTACAAAGAAATTAACTGCACTGGTTCAGTACCATGCTAGCTAGCACAGTCAATTTGGTGCTTCCATTGTCGGAAGAAATGAGCTATACCATTAAGTCTATTTAAATATGAGAAATTCATATGTGAATTTGAAATTTGCTTCCTACCATGCGGCAAATTTTGTGATGTTTCTTTGATTCTAGGGAATTATCGACAGCTAATAAAAAATATAAAGACTCCCAAATATAAATATAAGAAAAATTGTGAAATCAATAAAAATAGGAGCCTAATTCAACATTTAATTTCAATAAAATTAACCTCAACTAACTTTTTTATGTTGCAAAAGTTGAGCGTAGTTGAGCACACATATCAATGTGGTGCCAACAAAGGTAACTTTCTAGATCCGCTACGTCGGGGTGGTAACTTTCTCGGGCCCCCACGTGTCTCGAAGGTCACTCCAAGCCGAAACCTCGCGCGGGTCCTTCTCAGATCATCACGTGTCTCGGAGGCCATTGCGGAACAAATCCTTGTGTGGAGTCCATCCTGAACCATCACGTGTCCTGGAGGCCACTCCGGGCCCAAACCTCATGCGGGCTCCTTCCTGGAGCATCGTTCTAGGCTACGTCCTTATGCACTAATCATTGCCATGGGCCAAAAATTTGGGACTGGATAGTCAATATAGTTATTTTTTGAATTAAATAGCCATGCAAAACATTTTAAATTACTCTTTTTTCATATTTTTTGAATGGAAGCTCATATTAATAAACGGTTTTTTCCATTGCATTACTTGCATTTTGACGAACAAAACAAAACTATATTCAATGTTAATTTTTTTAGTATCATAAAAACTATAATGTTAATGGAAATTTACAATAATGTACATGAAAATATAATCTGACTACCCGAGTCATAGTATTTTACATATTTATTATGACTGGATAGTCAATATAGTTATTTTTCACATACGTTATCGTAAACTTTCATTGACATTATAGTTTTTTCTACGTATCATACTCTGAATTAATTTTTACTAGCTTACTAATTTACTATCACTCGAATAATCAGATTATATTTATTTTCCATGCACATCATGGCAAACTTCCACTGATATTATATTTTTTATTTTAAAAAATTTATCAAGTCTAGTTTTTGTTTTGTTCATAAAAATATAATGAACATAACGGTGAAAATTGTTAGTCAGGTTCCATTAAAAAAATACGACAAAAAAGATAAAAAAAAATGTTTGCATAACTATTTAATGCATTCACATATAAGTTACGAGCTACATGCAACTATTAGATTTTGACATGGTTCTAAATAGCCCGCTATAGCACCGCTATAGCCCGCTATAGCGTTTTTAGAGGGCTTGCCGCTACGCTATTGTTAATTGTCCCGCTATTACAGCTAACGACGCTTTAGCTCCGCTAAACACCGCTATTTGGCTTAGCCGCGAAATGTTTATAGCCCCGCTAATCCAGACCAAGGAAAATATTCAGTGTTTTGTATAGATGACTAGATCCTATGCTTCTTTGTTGTGTTCTTTACTTTAATGAATGATGTATTGAACCATTGAAGCATCGTTGAGTCGTTGATTGTTGAATATTGAATGAATATGAAACATTGAATCATTGAATGACTGTGAAGTAATGGAACTGGAGACATGTTCTCCTGTAGCCCTGGACATGTATTTGAGACTTTGAGTATTTGTGTTCATAATATTTCATTAGTTCCATGTTTTTGTGTAAAATTAATTAAAAATTTCCATGTTTTTATAAAACCGCTAAATAAAATAGCTTCCGCTATATCCCGCTATAGCTTTTTATAGCTTTTAGAGGAGACCGCCGCTAAATGGCTTAGCCCGCTATTTAAAACATTGGATTTTGATAGTTCTGAGCTATTGGTTTGATAGTTTTAATCTAAATTCATTATATTTTTCTGTTTAGCAAATTTAAAAATAAATAAATCATCTTGGTGGTTTGCGTGGATGCATGCAACTAATAGATTTGATAGTTTTTGGTTGTTTGTTTGATGGCTACAATTTAGAAGCATTATAGTTTTTGTTTGACAAATTTAAAAATGAAAGTGGTTATTTATTCCTAATGCTGGGATTTGATGGAAGCACATGGGGTTAAGGTGAAATAATGATGTGCAGGTGCCACGGTGCTATGTTTATGAGCGAAATGACCGAGACGCTGAATAAGTATTCAGCGCCTACAGGGCGCGTATATCACAAATAGATATATAGTAACTTAGGGCATGTACAACAGCAATTAATATGGGTCTTTTAGCAATGATATGGACATGTTTCGCTGATGTGGCATGGGGTAAAATGAAAAAATGTTAGAGTTGGACTTTTGGTGAAGAGATGACTCTTCACAAGCTCCAAGAAAGAATTAGAGAGGAGCAGCATTAAATAGCATACAAGCTCTTGTGCATACCCTTTGTACATGTTTATCTTTTTATATGGATGAATGTGCCAAGAGACATTACATGGACTCTTCATTGTACATGTCCTTAATGCTAATTTTTTTCAATTCAAATAGCTGAAAACTCAACCGACACCAATTATATGATGAGATTTCCACCCATGTTTTGGCAAAAAAACATTACAGTCTCCAATAAGTAAAATGATGTGGAAATTGCATCCCCGTCATCCTGATGACGAAGTAAGGGGATCAATGATGCAGCTATTGAGCTCCCTTGAAGATGACAATTAGCATATAGATCTAAAATAGAGTTAAACGGAGCCACCACGTTGATTCTAAAATACTAAAAATTTCACATTATTTGGAGAGAAAATAAAATATATACAGCGTTAATTATAGTGGGACAAGATTATAATGGCTTAGATTAGAAAGAGTCCATATGTTTATTTTTTTGCATGGATAAATGTGCCAAGAGACATTACATGGACTCTCCATTGTACATGCCCTTAATGCTAATTTTTTTCAATTCAAATAGCTGAAAACTCAACCGACACCAATTATATGATGAGATTTCAACCCGTGTTTTGGCAAAAAAAAATTACAGTCTCCAATAAGTAAAATGATGTGGAAATTGCATCCCCGTCATCCTGATGACGAAGTAAGGGGATCAATGATGCAGCTATTGAGCTCCCTTGAATATGACAATTAGCATATAGATCTAAAATAGAGTTAAACGGAGCCACCACACTGATTCTAAAATACTAAAAATTTCACATTATTTGGAGAGAAAAGAAAAGATATACACCGTTAATTATAGTGGGACAAGATTATAATGGCTTAGATTAGAAAGAGTCCATATGAATTATAATGAGGAAACTAATTCGGAAAAAATAGAAATAAGAGTTCGAGTCATCTACAAAACTATAAAAGGAATTCATATCAAATTAGCCGTACAATTGTGCTAGGCGCCATGCTCCTTAATTAACCAAATTAATCCAGTAGTTTGGTTTTATTCGTCTAGGCAAAGCTGAAACAAAGTTCATGACGTTGTTGCACGCGACATCCTTGCGTGCATGCCCATTTGTTGACCTGGGCACATTGCTAGTGGAACATGGTATTGGTTGGTTACGACTTACCACTAGCCTGGCATTCTTAATTACAACGGGCAAAATCCCTTGCCTTTTATTTGCACCTTAAGAAATATATATAGGTACCTACTAGCTACTACGGACTCTTAATACTCGGTCTCTCCAACAAACATGCCAACATATATAGATTATATCAGAGTTTCCTAAGTAGGACTTGCGCACCATGCTGCGGATGCAGAGTAAGTACTGTGTACGGCGCATGAACGTACGAAGGCGACAGACGAAACTCGAAATGCTGCATGATCATGCTCAGAGCCATCTTAGCTTCGAGCAACGCGAAGTTTTGGCCGATGCAAACCCTCGGGCCCCATCCAAATGGGAAGAACGCACACTGCTGGTCCTTGGTCGCATTAGAGATCCCTCCTGCGAACCTCTCTGGCCTGAACTCAAGCGCGTCCTCGCCCCATATATCAGGGTCGTGGTGAATCAAGATTATGGGCAGTTCAAGGACTACCCCTGCAGGGTATGTGATGCCTCCGATCTGCATTTCTTTGCATGTTCTTCGGTTTAGCGTGACCGCCGGCGGGTAGAGCCTCAGCACCTCATAAAATATCATCGTCACCTGGATAAAATTTTGAAGCCCATGGTATACATAATTAAACATTATCAATCAATGGCCAGTAAAAACACTACTTCTGATGTAATCTAGAAATTACGAGTGCCACATATACTTGCCGTTTTCAGTCGACTTAGGCCATCGAAAGTGGGTTGGTCTCTACCAAACAAGCTGAGGACCTCCTTCCTCGCTCGATCCTGCCACTCAGGATGCATGCTTAGCACGACGAGTGTCCATGTGAGCAGCACCGACGTGGTTTCCATCCCTGCGAAGTAGAAGAGCTTGCATTCCTCAATCATATCCTCCGTGCTCATCCTTAGGTTTGATTTTCCACTGTCCATGTTCGACTGCAGCATCAAGCCAAGCAAGTCATCGCCACTGATTTCGCCGTTCTGGATGGCGTGTTCTCTCTTTTTGATCATTCCCCTTAGGATGCCTTCTATCTCTCGATTTATCTCCTTCATTCTCCTGTTATTTTCAGTTGGAAAGAACCTGCAAAACGGAAGCAGTTTTATCATATGCAGCTTCAAATAACTAGGAATATCTAAATGTGTACTTGACAAATTAAAAATAAATTTCCAGGGGAGGGTGCTCACAAAAAGCCTGGGATGTACATATACTGCACTGTCTTAATAAGTCGTTCGGCTTGCTCTGCCTGAAGCTGGAAGATCCTTCGTCCTTCCATGAAGCTGCTACCAAACGCCGTCCGCGAGATCACGTCCCCCGTGAGGTTCTGAAACTCCTGCCAGATGTCTATTTCATATGATTCATCAGTAGCAGTCAGTTTACTCTCCCAGCGGCCGATCAAGTCGATGCAGCACGTAGAGAAAGCCGGCAGCATGCGCTGAAAAATAACTTCCAGTTTAGCGCACAGCTATGTACTTATGCCCAATGTCTGTTCATTCTGGTAAGATCGTACCTTGAGCTTTTCAGCATGGAAAGCAGGGTTCAGGATCCTCCTGTGCTTCGCCCATTTCTCGCCGTCATAGCTCGAAACCCCAAGGGCAATCAACTTTACGAACCGTTTGTTCATGAATTTCACAAAATGGCCAGACTTGTTGGATAGGATCTCTCTCACTAACGCTGGTTCTGTGACAACCACCGTGAGGAATGGGCCGAACCAGGTGATGCAAATATTGCCTACAGGACGTTCAAAGATGTAGTGCATAAAAAACTTACGCGTAAATTCATGTTGAGGAGCACTTTCATAATATTATGTACTAGTAATTGTTAAATTTCATGATCAGTTCACCCAAAAGTTAATTTCATAATCAGTTAGTTCACCCAAAAGTTTAATCTAATAGAAAGATGGACAATTAATATATTTATTTCAACGTTCCCTCTCACATATAGAAGTCCTCCCGGATTTAGACATGACTCAACTGTAGGGTACAAATATTATTTTTTTTAATGATGCTCAAGATTTTTTAACTCTGATACCATGTTAAATTTCATGCACAAACTAGTTCTCCCAAAAGCTTAAGCTAGTGGAAGAAGGTGGGTAATATATTAATTTAAATAGTATAAGTAGTCAAAATGTATTTTGAAGACATGGACTCAACTGTGGGGTACAAATATTTTTTTTAATAATGCTCAAGATTTTTTAACTCTGATACCATGTTAAATTTCATGCACAAACTAGTTCTCCCAAAAGCTTAAGCTAGTGGAAGAAGGTGGGCAATATATTAATTTAAATAGTATAAGTAGTCAGATGTATTTTGACAATTGTGTCAATGTCTAAAACAATAATTATTTGTGACCAGTGTAGCGCACTAGAGAAAATTATTTGTCAATCTCAGTGGAAACAATATTAGTAGGAAACTTTCTCGTGGGATATTTTGGTAGAATTGTAAAACATATCGTCGGCAATTGGGAATCAATTACCACGCCAAGCTTACTTGTTGAATGGAGATCAACTAGGCCCCTATCCATATTGGGGAGGACTTTGGAGACGACTAATCTCCCAAGCCCTACAAGTGACATGCTGGTTTTTATCCTGGTTCAGATCTCCCACTGGGGGATAACAGTGTTATAGTTGTGATGTGTCGCGGTATCATCGCACGCGTGATTTCTTATGACCACGCATGTATTGTTGTCCCTGGCGTCCTCCCTTATCTGCTCGTTTCTATAAACCGATAGCTGAGATATGGAAGGCCTCGGGGCTATATGTATTGTACCTTGTTCCCACAACATCCCAAACATTGTTCATCAACATCTTTAGGAGTTTCATACTCCTCTATGTTGAACCATCATTGCCTACCACAATAACATCAACGTCATCTACCTCTCCACCAACCCTGAAGTATCAGCATGCTAAACATGTTGAGATCAACTTGCAATTTGTGCCTGAGCGTGTCGCTCTCGGACAAGTTTGCATTTCCATGCTCCACCTTTGTCGCGGTTTGCTGATATCTTCACCAAGGACCCATCTTCCTCAATCTTCATTGAGTTTTGCTCCAGTTTGAACGTCCGTGCCTCTGATGTTCCAACTACGGGAGAGTGTTAGCTTCTTAGTCCAGTCATAGTGTTCATGCATGCACCGTTCTGGCTATGGGATAGTGTTAGTACAGATGTGGCATGTCGCGTATCACTGCACCCATGATCTCCTATGATATTCACACATGTATTATTGTCCCTGGCGTCCACCTTTATCTCTTCGATCATATTTTACAAATCTATGGCTGAGACATGGAAGGCCTCGGGGCTATATGTATCATACCTTGTTCTCATAACAATACTGTTGTAGGAAGGCTTGCCCTTATTCCCGAAGACCGTGGCAAAAATCTCGGAGACATCATCAAGCGTAAAGATTTTGAGACAAGTGATCAAGTTGAGAGAAACTTGTGACTCAGAGTGGATCGATGGCGGTGATGGCACCGAGAATGTGGATGGATCCATGGTCCAGGCGATCGAGGGTCACGCGGGATTGATAAGATTCGGTCTAGACACGTGAACAAGGATGGTTGGGTGTCAAGGTTTCTGAGGTGCGCGAGTGGAAGCAGCCTAAGGGGAGTTGGACGTGTGGTGGGCTCGGCGGCCGAGGAAGGTGGTTTTGCGAAACCATGGACGGTACAAGAAGGTTCCGAAGTGGCCCGTTGTTTTGGGAAAGCTTAGGCACTAAGCTAGGCCAAAATGGTTGGGCGTCAAGGTTTCTGAGGTGCGCGAGTGTAAGCGGCCCAAGGGGAGTTGGACATGTGGTGGGCTCGGCGGCCGAGGAAGGTGGTTTTGCAAAACTTTGGACGGTACAAGAAGGTTCCGAAGTGGCCCATGGTTTTGGGAAAGCACTAAGCTAGGCCAAACAGAGTTACCGGGTCATGTGAAATGTACCACTTCGTGAAAAGTGTAGTTGAATAGGTAGTCACTTAAGCTAACCGGTTTCGGGTGAGCCCATTTGGAGAAAACCTTAATTGGGTGGTTGGGAGAGCCTCCCAATAAAATGGGCTCAATTGTTTAGTGGGATGTTTTTTTTTGGCTTTTAGACGAAGGAAGTGGCTTCGAACTAAGGTTGGGGGAAAGGATGAGATCCCAAGGGGATTGAGTATCATAGATTCAAGTTAAGCATTCCTCCGCAAGACATCGCTGTAAACATCAAACATCAATCAAGTTGGTTTTTGCAAATTCGTGCTTCTTGCCTCCGTTCCACTTTTCTTTCTCGTTCTTGCTAATTTTGGGTTGATTCTTGTTGGTTCCTTTTTTGTGGTTGTTTGGGGTTGGGGATGGTTGAATCTTGACACATAATTGCATCTAAACTTAGTAAGAACCATCTTTCATGAGCGACCCTAATGGATGGGGGTGGATTTGAAAGTTTTGTTGTTCTTGCCTATCATTTACCTTGAGCACTTACATTAGAAAAAAGGTTGGGTTTTTTTGTATTTTTTGGGACCTCCGGTGTACTCCCTCTCAACCCCCATGGGGTGAGATCATTATTAACCGTGCATTGTCCATCATATGGCTAATTTGGGTTCGTAAAATGATATGACGCGTGCTCCACATCGCTCATTGCTGTGCGTCCTCAGCCGCCGCCGCGCTCGTCGATCGGCATTGCCGCACGTCTTCAGCCACTGCTGCCACATGCTCGCCGTCGTGTGCCGCCACTTTTCCCCCCGGCGACCGCGGCCGTGCGCTCGTCGCCTGGCGACGCCATGCGTCCCCGGCCACCACCGCTGCCGCGTGTCTCCCTACGCCGCGCGCTCGTCGCCCTGCGACGCCATGAGTCTTCGTGCACCACCGCCGCTGCGTATCCCCCTCGGCGGCCACACGCTCGTCGGCCGGCGCCATCATGCGTCCCCGACAACCACTGACGCTGCGCATACCCTCACCCCCCGGCAGCCAAGGCCGCACGCTCGTCGCCCTGCGACGCCATGCGTCCTCAGCCCCAACTGCTGTTGTGCGTCCCACGGCGGCCGTGACCATGTGTTTGTCGACCAACCCAGTTGTCGACGAAGACATGGGAATGGGTGTCTAACGGTGGCGGGCGTCGACGAGGGCGGCGAGCGTAGGCGACATCCTTCTTTTCGCAAAGCAAACAGCTACAACGCATGGTCGTGCGTTCACGCCCTTACACATCGGAAATAAGCCATTGGAAATGAAAAAATTCATCAAAAAGTCAAAGGAAACGTGGTCTCAACCCTAAATACCATTGGATCAGATTAGATCAATGGTAAAAAACAATTGGGGTGCGTGTTAAAAAACTCCTTTATGTAATATTTCTTCGGATCCCTCCTATAATGGATAGTAGACTCTTTCAGGAATCTATGGTTCAAATTTGAGACGAATCCCATGGGTTTTGAACTAGGTCGATTTTCATTCCCGAATGTTGTGTTGAAATTGCTGAATATTGGATAGTCCGATATAACATCGGATAATTCAATATGAAATAGGCTGAAAAAGGATAAAATTCAATTTAGCTCCTATTCACCTCCCCTCTAGTCGCCATTCTTGATCCTTCAGTGTAAGCCCACATTACCTATAACATCCACATGTAACACCATGTTGTCGTCTAGTCGGCAAAACTCATCTTGAAATAGCCCAAAACCGTCCTTGATTGGTCAAGAAACCAGTTGTATTCTGTTCTAACAGTCCAAAGATCACTTAACCCAGTTTTAAAATTCAGGAATCAAATTAGGACTGGAGCAAAAAATTAGGGACCAATCGGGTACCTTTTCCTTCTAGAATAGGATGGAATTATAGTCGGCATGCGTGGTGTCACTGTCACTGCCTCACCGGTAGTGTGGAAATTTTTGGTTAATGATCAGCCAATAATTCACACCATACTAGTCAAACGCGTAAAGTTTACAGTCCATGCCGGAATCATGCGTAATTGACTGAAAAACTAAGAAATCCAGCCTTGATTCCGCCAAAAACTCGAGTACCACCGGTATACACAAGCCACAGATTGATCTAAAATCAATTGAATTGATGTGCACGGGAAAAAAAAAACAAACACAGATGAAGAAGATCAGTAGCCACAACAAATTAGATCCCGTACCGTGCTCCTTGACAGTGTTGTTGAGGAACGGTGCCACGCGGGGAACAATGTCGTGGCACGGCGGCATGGGCCTGGACCGGGCCTCGCCGTTGAGCCGGAAGGTCTCTATGACGTCGCCGGCCGGGAAGCGGTACGCCGTGCCGCGGAGCCCCTGCTCCCGGAGCGCCCGGCCGAGCCGCCGGGGCCTCAGCCACCATCTCTCCGCGGCCTGGTAAGCCGCCCAGACGACGAGCACGACAGGAAGAGCATAGAGAAGGCTCCACGCCGACGGAGAAGAAGAAGGCTCGCCTACCAGTGACGCTGCTGCCACAGCCTCCATCGGTTTCTTGCTGATGATCTGCGCTCTCCTCACTCCTCAGGCGGCCGTAACCGCGAGTGTGTTTGTGCAGAGCGGCACAAGGACTACGTACAGTTGGTCCTGATGTCCTATCCATATTCCATAGTTTCATCGGCGCAGGGCGAGTCGACGGTGACAGGCGCTTTGCCTCTTAAGTCTTAGGAAAAAGATGCGCCACGCAATGACAAGAAAAGCCTGAAATTGCCGCTTGCGCCGAACCATCGACAAAGCAGATGTCTTCAATACTACACAATGCTGCAAGATGGAGATCCAACGGCCAGCGCTGGGCGTCGGACGCTTCCCGTCCGACGCCCGTCGGACCGCCCCCGCGTTCGTCGGGTTCATGCGAGCTAGGTGCCGGCCGCCAGGTACTTGGTTGGCTATAGACTAGCTGTAGCCATGCTTGGCGTATGTTAAAATCACTTTTGTGGCTTGACTCGCCATGTACATCCGGTGTAATCATTTCTGGCTAGTCATTAAGATTGAACTTTGATGTGAGGCTATATCTATACAAGACCTTATCTTTGCGACAGAGATAGTAAGCCGGCTTCATGATCTGAGAAACAGATACAACTCCAGGCGTCAAAACTCTCCGACAGTTGTAGGGGAGGCGCCTCCCGCCCCTCATACACCAAGACTCTACACGTACGTGGAGTCCTCCCAAAAACCCGCACACTCTAAAGCCAACTTCCGATTGGCCGTGCACCTCGGAGTCAACTCCGGGTCCAAACACTCGCACACCCCAGAGCCAACTCCGAGGTTGCACTCCGCGTCCTCCTGGACACTTGCACACCATGGATTCAATTTCAGACGAGGGATCCTCTCGGATGCCCGCGCAACACGGAGTCAACTCCAAGCCCGCACCCGGCATGAGGTCCTCCCAGACACCCGTGTACCTTGGAGCCAACTCTGGGCCTGCACTCCGCGTCCTCCCAGACACCCGCGCAATTGGAGCCAACTCCGAGTCTGCACTCTGTGTAGGGTTCTTTTGTATGCCCATGTGCCAATCATAGCCGTGGGTGGGAAATCAAAACTCCCACTCATAAGTAGCCAACGGTCAAAAGGAGAATCGAGACTCAAATATGTTCCACGCCCACTAACATTGCAACTGCATGCCAAAATGGGGTGTTGTAGGCGGTCCTAAACTAGATAGAGACCACTAGAGGAAACCATCGCTTTTTTCCCTATTGTGATGCTTGAAAATGGAAGCCATGCAAGGAGAAAAGACTGACCTCCCATACTTTGTCCACCCAAGAAAGGGAAAACAGAGGAAAGAGTATGAGTAAAATACCAATTTGTCCTCGTAATTCCTTGTATTCCTAGGGGTTCAACCAGCACAAGTATCGAGATGCATATAACTAATTAATGCCACGTTGCCTGCTGTAACTCAAGTCCAATAGAAATCGAAAAATTTCTCACACAGGGTCACCTCTTTCTAGATTGTGCTTCCCCAACACAATTACACTTTTGAGTTTGTGGAATCCACTACTCTTGGAGTGGTGACCCTCGCAAATTCAGTATCCGGATTGCCTCGATGACATCGTGACAACGGCATCACCTTTAATGATGCATCCATTTTTTCAACACCCCTTGTGCAAAAACTAATAACAAGGACGCGTGCACGTTAACTAAATCACCAGGTGAGCTCATTCCTTAGTATACGTGCAAAATTATAGTAAGCAAGTTACTACCTATTGATATTGTGCTTATAGTCGGAATCATGATTTGGCCCTAGGAGGATGTCACTTTGCGTCAAGATGAGCCGGGGACCAAGCCAATCGCTAGTTAGAGTATGGGCCGGCCATTGCAGAACAGGCTGTCTTCCAATGAGCGCAAGAGATGCGTATGCCCTCGACGAGATCTTTCCGGTGGATCCTATCGCATGGCAAAGTCTTAGGAACAAAGGTAGGGGAAACCCTTAAGTGGCCTTACGTATTTTTTCCACCAGGCGCTAGCAAACCCCACTATCCAACAGCTGGAACCGCTCTGCAAAAACAACAACTATGGGCCATGTGGCAGAAGCAGAAATCAAAAGGCGTATGTTGGAGAAGGCGCGACCTTCACCGCCAATTCACTGCATGGACCATCGCAACCCAGTAATTACAAGCAGGTAAACTGTCACACAATCACAAGCTACCACATGTCATGGAACAGAGAAAAGGTAGTGACCCCTCGAGACCACCAAATGGTGGGTGATACAAACCCATTGTGCATCAGTTTCCAAGTTTCTTGTAAGAGGCATCAAAAGCAGAGCCTTGATAAAACGTGTGACATCTAGCTGGCACGTTATGTCGAAGGGATCAAGAGAGCCAGGTAAGGAACCATGTCTGAGAGCATCACCATGACATGTTAGCCCCTCAACCATGAAGAGCTTCTGTTGTAGGGGAGCCCCCCTGCCCCCAAGCCACAAGATTCTAGGGGAAGACTGCTCCAGATGCTCGTGAGTCCTTTCCAGACTACCATGTGCCCCAGAGACCAATCCGAGCCAAAGCATCACGCAAAGTCCTTCCTAGACCGCGACATGTCTCGAAGACCAGTCCGGGTCGTAGCCCCCGCAGGGTTCTCCCTGAGCTGCCACGTGCCTCGGAGACTACTCTAGGACGAAGCTTCGGACGGGGTTCTCTCTTGACTGCCACGTGTCCAGAGACCACTTCGGGCCAAAGCCTCACGCGGGGTTCTTTCTGGACTGCCACGTGGCCGGAGACCACTCTAAGTCGAAGCCTTGTGTGGGTTCCTTCCTAAATCGCCACATGTCTCACAGACCACTACGGACCAAAGCCTCGCACCGGGTCCTTCCTGGACTCTCGAGTGCCCCGGAGGCCGCTCTGGGCCAAAGCTCCTTGCAGGTTCCTCCCTATACTCCCTTGCATTAATCAGTGCCATGAGAGGGAGATTTAAGATTCCCACCCAAGGCCAAAGGTTGAAAGAAGGCTAAAGATTCAGAGACGAAGAGAGGTGCCGCAAACCGTCAGAAGCAAAGTATAGTCAGAAGCAAAGTGTCGGTACACGACGTACTGGGGTCCCCACGCCAAGGTAGAGTAGGACGCGTGGTATCTCGGCGCAGAGTGCGCGTCCAGACCCCCACGCCGGGCCAAGCAGGACGCGTGGCAGCTCGGCGTAGAGTGGGCGACCGGACCCCCACGCCGGACCGAGCAGGACGCGTGGCCGCTCGGTGTAGAGTGGGCGACCGGACCCCCACGCTGGGCCGAGCAGGACGCGTGGCAGCCTGGCACCCACACAGAAGGAGGAGGCTTCTCAGCGAAGGCTTCCCCAACGTTCAGCGTATCGGCTGCATTAAATGCAGAGATTCAAGCGTGCGAGACCAAGAGGGATGATTACCAATACTGTAGCCTGTCAAGCGCACTGTAGCGGTCATTCCATCACTGTGGGGTGACAGAGGCAGAGTGGCGCCTGTGCTAGGCGCCCCCCACATCCCGTCCGATCCGGCGCTCCGGGGAAGCCATTTAAGGCGCGGACGTCAGTAGAAGCAAGTGGGCGGCGCGATGACCAGAGTCCATCCAGTGGGCCACCCCGCCGCATTTTCTCTCTCTCTCTCTCTCACTCTCTCTCTCTAACCAGCTGTCCGCCCCTTGCAGTATAAAAGGGAGCGGAGGCAGAGAGAGAGAGGGGGTTGGATCCTAAGCTATTCACACACACACACACCTTGCTGTAAGAGCTCTCGAGCTAAAGCATTCCAAATATGTGAAAATACCACCCTCGCAGGAGTAGAACTATTACCCACATCGGGGGTCCGAACCTAGGTAAACCTGGTGTCTCCCTGTAAGCGTGCGTTCTTGAGGCAATCTAGTGGCGAAAATTCCCCCTGACCGAACTACGAAATCTCCCATGAGACAAATCTGTCTATTATCAAACACCGACACAAAGTATAGACGACCAGAGTGAACAATTGTTTTGTCCCTAGGTAGAGTAGGGAAGAAGATAGGCAGGGCCCTACTTTGGCAACACTGGTCAAATAGGAGATGTAAGAGTAGAATTATCATTTTGCCTCCAAGATTCCACGTACTTGTGGGGCAAAGTGGACATGAGAGTCCAGTTATATATGACCTAGGTCATAGAGTCTTTGTAATCCAAGTTCAATTAGAATCTAAATTTATTTTTAAGGTCCTACTATGTTCTTTCTTGCGCTTTCGTGTAAGGTAGCCCTGTTTGAGCTTTCCAGATCTTGGCTAGGGATCAATAACACCTACCCATAAAATTCACACCCCAAGCGTCGATTACAGCTAGCTTACACTTTCCATCGTGATCAGGCCAAACTTTAGCCACCCAGGGGTTGCCTCGATTTTTGTTAGGTTGTGATAGATTGTTCGTGGAGCCGAACCAAACAAAAAAATTCAAACAAAAATAAAGTGTAATCTAGAATATTTGTTGAAATTTAAAAACAATTGTCTTCGAAGTTTATGATTTGTATTTATCTTTGTCTAAATTTCGCTAGTGCATGTCACGCTCTAAGCAATGTAACATCGCGTGCATACTCGGAGTCCACCCGGAGTCCCAGACTACCGAGATAATTTCCCCAATTCCACCCGTCACTCTCCAAGATCTGGTCACTCGGTCGGTTTTTTTTTTTTTTTCTAATCTTCTCCACCCAAGCTCCTTTCGAGCAATTGAGCAGGCCTGGCTGACCACTTGACCCAAAATGCCTAGGCCACACACAGGCACAGGCCATGCACAGCCTTCCAGACTGATAGTGACAGTCCCTGTGCCACATCTATATATGTGACGCCAAATACCAGTGGGAGTTCACACTCACGCACTGCTAGGAATTCAACCTATTGCAATTTTTATAGCATTAAACTCAAAATTGTAGCAATATGTGTATATTGCAACAAAACTGAAATCATTGCAATAATCTCTGTGGTAATAAGAAATTGCAACGATATCAAAATCATTTGGCGTAGAGTGGTAATAAGAAATTTCTTTATTGCAATCATATGAGCTTATCGCAACGGTTTTAAAATCGTTGCTATAACTTATTAAAATAGATATTATTTCATAGCAATATCATAATGAAACAAAATGAAATTTATGGCAAAAACTTATTGTAACAACTAATAAGACATATGGAAAAACAAATACGTAGATTTTAGAATTCGAACTTACAACCTCTTGACTTAAAGTAATCTCACCTAACCAGCTCACCTCACATAACTAATTATCTAAAATATATCATGTTTCCATTTTGACCTTTTTTCATGAACATATTGCAACGAAATAAATATTGTAATATGTCCAATATTGTTGCAATATGTATATATTGCAACGAAATAAAAATTGCTACTACCCATAGCAATAATCAACTACCTTTGATTGTTGCAATAGGTGAAAAATTATTACAACAATATAATTTTGTTGTGATAGAAGTTAGTTATTTTAACAGTTTTTTTTGTTGCAATAGTAGCTATCTAATGCAACAATTTCATTTTCGTCGTAATACATTCAATTTATTGCAATAAAAATAATAAATAATGCAACAATTCACGATTGTTGCGATATAGAAAACTTATTACCATAAAAAAATATTATGTGGCAATAGCATTGGCTATAACAATAAAATTTATTTTGTTGGAATCACTGTGTGGCAACGGGTAGAATCCCTCGGGTTGGCGAAATACCACCTCAGTCCTTCACCACCGTTCTCCAGTGACCACAGCGATGATTCTTGGAGCGCCGATGAGTCCAGCCGCAGTGCCATGGAGCTTCCTGTTCTGCGGTCTCCTGGGCTTTGTTCTTCTCTGGCAGGCGGCATGCAGCCCAGTTGCTGGACAAGCTATGGTGGCGGCCGCGGCAGATCGAACAGGCGCTGCGCGCGCAGGGCCGTCGCGGCACGTCGGACCGCTTCGTCACCGGCGATCTCAGCCACAATGTCCGGCAGAACAAGGAGGCGTGGTCGAGGCCTTTGCCGCTGCGCTGCC
Organism: Raddia distichophylla; assembly: GCA_005191435.1. NCBI lineage: Eukaryota > Viridiplantae > Streptophyta > Magnoliopsida > Poales > Poaceae > Raddia > Raddia distichophylla. Next base: position 1,994,273 of record SPJY01003267.1, read on the forward strand.
ATGACATCGGCCCGCACGTCGCACCGTTCCTCTGCAACGAGATCCGGGCGCATGTTCAACAAGTTCGACCACTCTCAAGTTCCCGGCGGCCAGGCTGCTCGCTGAAGGCCTAGCGAGCTACGACGGCGAGAAATGGGATCCTCAGCCCTGCATTCCATCTCGAGAAGCTCAAGGTACATAGACATATATGCAGCAACTCATATAGTCATATGCGCATAGTACTAGCTAGTTTTTTAATCTTCTTCTTTTATACGCTTGTGAATCTATCTATCTATCTACTATCTATATAAAGCAGAGTTAAACAGAGCCACCATATTAATTCTAAAATCCTAGAAATTCCCATGTTAATTGAAAAATTGTAGAAATTCTTATGTTAATCATAGAAAAAAGAAAAAAATCTACATCGTTGAATATAGATATTATTAAGTAAATTTAGCGGTCAATATTAACCTCTATAACAAACTACTGAAACTGATCTATATATTAGAAATAAACTCTAAGTATAATCTGATATATTATCTATATTTTAACACAAATCTAACCTCGAAACGGAGCCACCACATTAATCCTAAAATCCTAAAATTCTCATGTTAATCGAAAAATAGTAAAAATTCTCATGTTAATCATAGAAAAAAGAAAAAATCTACATCGTTGAATATGGATATATTATCTACTAATATATTTACATAATAATATCCATATTCAACAATGTAGATTTTTTCTTAACTCAAATCTAGCCGCGCAAACGCACGGGTCACCCTGCTCGTTATATATATAAAGGAGGGGGAAAAGAAGCCACCACGTTCGTCCACATCACCCAGATTATTTCAGTCGTTCGATCAACGGTGGGACCAAATTATAACGGCCTAAATTGATCAAAGAAATTCTCACATAAAACAAGAAAAAAATAAAAGATCTATTCCTAGAGATAAACTCTAAATCCGATCTGATATATTAGAGATAGATTATAAGTTATAGATAAACTTATATGCCTAAATCCAATTTGATATTTAGCTAGAGATAGATTATAAGTTATAAATAAACTCTATATGCCAAAACAAATCTAGCAGCGCAAACGCGCGGGCCACCTCGCCCGTTAGTATTTTTTTTTTTTTGAAGAATAGGCAAGATGCCTTTTCATTCAATGTAGAAGGAAGAAAGCGCAAACAATCTGTACAAGAGAACTACAAAAGGACACCAAACAACAAGGACCCTAAACTCCAATTAGGGCAAGGTTTTCCTCAAGCTGAATTCCTCTAAAACCGTGGCGGCTACGTCGACTGGCCATTTATAGACGTCTCGAAAGATCCTACTATTACGTTCTTTCCAAATATTCCAAACAGTTTGCTCGACTAGGCCATCATCCATAGCTCTCAGCTTCGAATTTCCTGTCTGACCATCCCACCATTCGGCAAAACAGACGACGTCCAGATTGCAGACGCCGGTAATTGCCAAGTGCGGCTGAATGAGGTGCCAAACCTGCCTGGCAAAAGAGCACGTCCACAGAAGATGGGAAGAGCTTTCTTGCTCCAGTTCGCAAAGCACGCACACAGCAGGGGCAGGCCACCCCCTGCGTGCAAGACGGTCGGCCGTTAGGATCCTATCTTGGATTGCAAGCCAGCAAAAGAAACGACATTTTGGCTCCGCCTTTGCCTTCCAGATTCTCGCATATTGATGGTCTGCAAATGATCCGTGAAACTGCATGTCATACGCCGAAGCTGCTGAATATCTTCCTGAGCCGGTTGAGATCCAGACAATAGAGTCTGGGGAATCAGAAAGCAGCAAAGCGCCCCCCCTGACAAGCATCCAAATTTTGATGAATTCTGTGATCTGTTGCAGAGTACACAACCTCCGAAGTGGCCGCATCCAAGATCCAGAGATCAACGCATCGCGGACCGTAGGGTCAGTTCGGCGCGCTAGAAGGAAGCAAGCTGGCGCAACTTCACTTAACGGCGTATTCCTAAGCCAAGGAGAGTTCCAAAAAGAAGTTTTCGATCCGTCTCCTAGTTTAATCCGTGTGTTCGCCCTGAAAAGGTGTTCGTCCCTAGTTGAATGCTGTAGCCGCGCACCATGCCAAGGCCTTGGTGCGTCGTCCCAAACCTGCCAATTGTACCTAAGCCTGAGGGCCGAACCGAAACGGCAGATGTCCTTGACACCAAGTCCACCCAGTTCTTTCGGCCGGCAAATCTTCGCCCAATTGACCAAGCAATGACCCCCATTGCAATGATCATCTCCTTTCCAAAGGAAACTTCTTGATTTTCCAGCTGCAGGCCGAGCAAGCTGAGCGCCTCATGGCAAGCATTCAGAAGATCGTCATTCCAGGTTACATGTGAGTACGTTAGCAGTAGTACCTGAACCTCGTTGATATCTTACTCCTACTAATTTTACAGACAGGATCATTCTGTAAATCCGAACCGTTCTAACTGTTTGTGATGGAAAAAAAAAACTTTCCGTTGTTTACTGTAAATGTAAAGGGGCGTACAATTTTCAGGTCCTTGCCAACCAAAAACAACCGAAGGATGCATCAAGTCAACACGGAGATTGAATCGATTCTATACGAGGTTTAGTTGGGAAAAGAATTCAAGCAATGAAAGAAGGCGAAAGCACCAAAGATGACTTACTCCGCTTACTGTTAGAATCAAGGGTTAATAGGATATATTCCGTATGCACTGTTTAAATCCTTAATTCAAGAATTGTCATCGTTCATTCGATATTCGATAATAAGATAAATGCCATTACGAAGCATGCCACTCCATGCGACACATATCCCACTTTAACTTGTATTTTTGGATTTGGACCATTTTGCCCTCATCTTCAACCTCCAGCTCTCCTTCCTCCTCTCCCCAACCTCATCTATTCATTTCTCTCCTTCTCTTGCAACGGTGAGCTTCGTGACGTGATGGCGACCACAAGCTTGTCATCGATGACGCCAGTGCGACGCGCTCCTCCAAAAGCTGCGACGAGAGGCTTCGGTGAGGGCTGCCAGAAGCGTGCGGAGGAGGACGGCGTGGCCGGCGGAGAGAGGCGGCGGCTCTGGCGAGGGCGGCGATAGGCCGTGTCTTCGGCGAGAGGTGGCGCCTCCGGCTTCAACTATGGCACCTTCCTCCTTTGTATCGCGAGGCGGTGGCAGCGACGCCTCGGAGCAGCTTGCCTGCAGGGAAAAGAGGACAGAGGAGGAAGAAGACGGTGCTCGAACCAGCTCACAAAGGCGATGGTGCCTCGGAGGTGCGGTCAAAATACAAAAATATAAGTCACATATAATGAAAAAAGGGACACATGTCGTATGGAGTGGCATATATCGAAAAAAATGTGGTTTTATAATGGCATATATCCAATTAGAAAAAACGATGTCAATTCTCAAATTAAGTGTTTGAGTAGTGGCATATATCCTATTAAACCTAGAATGAAACATGACGCAAACTGACGAGAATGGACAATCCAGCCTGAGAATGACAACCGAAGATGTCAATGAGGAATGCAAGATATTCTATTCTGTAGGAATGGAGACGACATCTGATGGTGGTGCAGGTAACCATGATACTCTACGATGTTCTTCGGCTGTACCCGCCGGTCGTCGCGTTTTCTTGGAAAACATACAAGGAGATGGAGATTGGAGGTGCCATGTACCACGGAGACGTGCTCATCGGAAACGACCCAGAAGTTTGCGGAAACGACGTGAACGAGTTCAGGCCGGAGAGGTTCGCCGAGGGGATCTCCAAGGCGTCCAAGGACCCAGGCGCGTCCCTCCCCTTCGGCTGGGGGCCGCGCACCTGCATCGGCCAGAACTTTGCTCTAGTCGAGGCCAAGATGGCGCCCTCCATGATCCTCCAGCAATTTGTGTTCAAGCTGGCGCCGTCGTACACCCATGCCCCACACCGTGGCAATGTTGCGTCATTGAGCATCATGGAGATGACATCTGTACATATTTAATTTAGAAATCATTTGTTTGAAACAAATGAATGACTTCTAGTCATATGTCATACATACACTCGTGTGAATTAATGTCGCATACCAGTGACTAATATATTGACATAACTTTACTAATCATCCACCACGTGGATATGAGCAATATATTAAATGACATATGTTTCCCAAAATAACCTATTGATGTCTCAACTATACCTTCTCAAAAGAAAATATTTAAAATTTCTATTATTGCATGCTTTTTTCATAAAATATCTAATGTTTTCCCCTTTTTGATGCCAACCATGAGTTTCGAGTACTAGTACTGCACCACTGAGATGCATGAGATTAGGCATGAACTCAACAAATATTTTGCAGAGACCTCATGTCATACGACATACCATAGCCAATTTTAATCCAAAATGAATCAATTCATCATTTGTCTATATATCGATGTCACCATAAAAACAATTTTCGTGTTGTCCTCAAGACATCGGTGCATTAAGGCTTTAGTAAGTGTTCAAGATACTTTCCACACATGGCAAAGTTTATCAATCATACAATTTTAGACATACAATCTCTATGTTTTTTATTCCATGCAAGATTAATTATCTTAAACATGTAAGATATGCTTTCAAGCATATTGTTCTATTCTATATTTGTCAAGCAATCAACTCTTATCCAAAAGAGAAATCTTGGAATAGAACAATCTAGATCTTCAGGGATCTAGAAAACAAATATCTAATGCGATAGATTGACATCAATAGCAAACAGATGATATAGTTTGCTCACTGCAACGAACATAATCATGCTCTTGATAAGGAACAAATAAGACATACATGAAACTATTCAAATGAAATATACAACTTTTTTTTTTTGTAAATTATCACATGCTAGTTACAATAATAAGGGACAAAAGCGACTACAGCATGTCTCCATACAGATCTTGGAAGCATATTCCACACACTTGTGATCTGTATTATTGAATTCATCTTCATTTTGTTGAACCACCTCATGGTTAACAACATATTGACAGGCCTACCCTGTCCTTTATCTAGATTTTACTGGATTTTCAGTGAAGTGAAGTTCAAGATTTCCTTTGATTGTTATTGTTCTTGCCAAGAAATTTGAGATAAAACAAAAAAAAATATGCTTAGGTATGCGACATTTATTTGTCCATTGACCTTCGCAACAATAATCCTAAAATCCTAGAAATTCCTACGTTAATCGAAAAATACTAGAATTTTTCACGTTAATCAGAAAAAGAAATGATCTTCATCGTTGGATGTGGATAATGTTATGTAAATGTAGCAGTCAATATTAATATCTATAGCAAATTACTAAAATTGATTTAATATATTAGAGATAAACTCTAATTCTGAAAAATACTAGAATTTTTCATGTTAATTTGAAAAAAAGAAAAGATCTACATCGTTGGATGTGGGTAATGTTACATAAATCTAGCGGTCAATATTAATCTATATAACAAATTACTAAAGTTGATCTAATATATTAGAGATAAACTCTAAATCTGATCCGATATATTAGAGATAGGTTATGAGTTGGAGATTACTCCGATATATTAGAGATAGATTATGAGTTGGAGATTAACAAAAAAGATTATTAGTTCGAGATAAACTCTATATGCTGAGACAAAATTATAAGAAGCAGCATCAGAAATTAAACTTAAATCAACCAGTGAGAGCTAAGTGGTCGAACTAGGTCAAAAGCAAATGACTTTGAGAGCTTCATAGAGCAACATCAGGGTAACAGGAATGTTCGCTGTAATCCAAATTAAACTTCTTATCAATTTAACATGCTAAATCAATCACTTTTGGGAGACTGGCACTAGCTAGGGGTTTTCTTCTCTCTCTTTCTTTTTGCTTACACAGCAAAGGGCTGACACAAAATTATAGTAGAGGAAAACGGATCGGAGCCACCACGTTAGTCTATATCACCCAGATAATTTCAATCATTCGATCAATGGTGGGACCAAATATAACGGCCTAGATCAATCAAAGAAATTCTCACATAAATCAAGAAAAAATAAAAGATCTATGCCGCTGATTTTTGTGGGGCCGGATTATATATAACGGATTAGATTAAAATAAAAATATTGTAAATTCGGATTAAATACTAAAGATGATATAATATGATCAGTTTAGCCGTTCGACCAACGGTGGGACCAAATTATAACGGTCTAGATTAATCAAAGAAATTCTCACATAAATTATGCGGCTTAGATTAAAAGAAAGTCTTAGAAATTCAGATTAAATACTAAAGCTGATATAATATATTAGAGATAAACTCTAAATCCAATCTGATTTATTAGAGATAGATTGTGAGTTATAGATAATCTATGTGTCTAAACAAATCTAGCCGCGCAAACGCACCAGTCACCTCGCTGTTAAGCTGAATAAGCTCTGAGCCACCGACGACGCTACTCGTTCTGGGTGGAGAGAGGAATACATGAGATGATATGTTCCATCTTCTGTGATTTAATTACATTATAAACATGTTGCAAATAATGCTTTGTTAATGAAAATAACAGCGTGTTGATTACAAAGAAACCTATTTTATATGTTGCAATTTTAATTCTTAATTGACATCCGATACAACAATTATGACATGTAAAGCATTATGAGTTTCTAAAGAAAAACATACTTACTATAAAGTATTGTCGCTGATATGCCTGATATTCCATCATAGATTGAAATGCGTCTAATGTTCGCTCAACTGATGTTCTAGTGCCGCCTTGTGAGAGGTACAAGAACTACAGCAACAGCGCGTGGGGAAGAAGTTAGGGTCACGTGCTGGTAACTGAACCTGCCATGTAGCGTAATTTTGTTGGTTTGAACCAACAATATTAGGACACCTCACACTTCAAACTACGACGTGCGGGTAAATTTTTTACTCTATTTCATCGGTAGGAATCGAGGATAATAATTTAAAAATTCTTTTTTAAAATAAGTTCGTTGATCTTCTGGCGAAATTATTAGCGTAAGATTTTTAAAATGACGCGGCGGGGGCTAGTGGGCTTCGTTTCATCAGTTAGCTGCTAGAGCGATGAAAGTGTTGCTGTGATCGATTTCGTCTGTTGCTTTAGACAGAAGAAATTGTTGTGCAAATTTTGTTGATTTGTTTGGGACCGACGAAATTGTTCTCCGGTCGAGGAATTTTAGATTTTTTTTAGTTGGTAACTCCATTACTCATCCATGAGGTGCACATGCAACGCAAAGCCGGTGTGTTCCATTTCCACATACGGCCGCCCTCTGCCTTGGCTCGTCAAATATCCGAGACTGTTGGAGTCGCGTGCTCGGGCACAGAAGCGTCAGCAGCTCACTCTTGTGGCAAATGCAAAGCAAGGCGTGCACACGGGAGGAGGCGGGCACATGCAATGCAAGAGCTCTGACGCAAGTGCTTGCATCATCCGGCCTCCCTTCTCCACGGGGAATCGCCCGAGTGACGCAATGCCGGACGAGCGCGACTCATAGTACTCGCTCGGTCCCACAAATAAATGAATAATGTTGACAAATTACTAGCCATGAGATTGACGTAGCCGCTCCTAATTAAATCTGTTAAAAACCATGCGCATGCACCTTGTAAAGGAAAAAACCAACAAATTAAATGTGCATACATCTTAGAAAGTAAAAAGCTGGCAATTAAATGCGCATGCACCTTGGTAAGAAAAAAAATAAGTAGTTAATCAATCAAATGGACCCATCTAAATGATCCAAAAGCTACAAAATGCACTCTTTGTGGGACGGATGGAGTACCAGCTTAATTGTTAGAGTATCTCCAATGGTACAGATAAGAGCAACTCCAACGGCTCTTCTATATATCCTTTCTAAAACTCTATTAGCATCCCCTCTATCCACCTTTTTAAAATTTCTTCACAACTTACACTACCCTCTAAAAGATTTCTTCCCTCCAGCAGCCCCTCTATATCTGCTACAATATTAGAAAGGGGTTGTTGAATTTGCTTTAACCACTGGATATAAGAAATGAACATATCATCTTAGAATGTAAACAATATTTTCAATAGACCAGTTATAATATAATCTGTAAAATTGATATGCACTCACGTGTAATAGTGCACATCGCACCTTGAAATCAGATATAGACTAGTTGTAACTTGGTAGCTAGTTTATATTTCTCCCCTCCAAATAAGTAAAATGTTGAGTTGACATTCTTATAACTAGCTGACTAAGCACAATTGAAAATACTCTTCATTGTGTAGTTATTTGACAAATAGAAGTCTATATATGCACTCACTCAAACAAATAATTGATGTTTGAAACTTAAGTCACTAATATCTTTTCAAATAGTTGGATTGTATATAAAAAAATAGATTCATCTAAAAAAAGTATTTCAATAATACTATAATTTCATTGGGTTTTGAAAATTCAATATAATACTCTCTGTGTTTTTTGTTTGACGTCTTTAATTTTTGGACACGCTTTTGACCATTTGTCTTATTCAGAAAAACTATGTAAATATCATTTATTTTGTTGTGATTTGTTTTATCAATAAAGGTACATTAAGCATGATTTTTTTATCTTTGCACTAATTTTTTAATAGTACAAATGGTTAAAAACGTGTTCAAAAGTTAAAGGTGTCAAATAAAAAAAGAAGAGGTAGTAATTAAGGGGTGAAAGTTGCATCTTGAAAAAATGTCATACGAAACAAAAAACAACAAATTTATTCGTGTAAAAAGTCGTCAAACTCTGGGGTCACCGATGGTGGCCCGTGCTTGGTAGTGGGTAGCATTCGCCCTCAGGACCAGAAGGGCCACGTACGAACCGTTTGTCAGATGACGAGGTCATGCCCATCAATTATGATAGAATCATGGAATATAAGTAATATAAGTATTTGGTTTGGAAAGATCGATCGATACCGTCGTGGTCTCCACTCGATTATTACGATAATACCTCCGTTTTTTTTTACACCTTTAACTTTTGAGCATGCCATTGACCATCTGTCTTGTTCAAAAATTTAGTGCAAACATGCAAAAATATAAGTCATGTATTGATAAAACAAATCACAACAAAATAAATGATATTTACATAATTTTTTTAAATAAGACAAATAATAAAAAATGTGTTGAAAAGTCAAAAGCGTCAAACAAAAAAAGGAGGGAGTATTATCCTTCTCAATGAGGCGTGATTCTAGAAGGTGAGCTTATTCGATACGCACGCTAGTGGCACGGTAGTGCATAAGTTTGCTCACAAAGAACTATGCAATCGATCTCAACGTAAACAATAGTACCATTCAGCGTCGGAAGGTAGTGTCAGCAATTTATCTATGAGTTCAGGTAGCATGGGTACCCGATCCGATTGGTTCGGATATGAGTTTTACTTTAGATCAATGAGTTTTAAATTTTGGGTTCGGGTTTATTTTCACACCATGAATGCTTATGGGTACCGAAAAGAATGATTAAAATTAAATATAACATGACATGCATGTTAGTATGAGTTCATATGTTTAAGTTGATGAAAAACTATAGTTAAAATTGTCTAGTGTCATATATGTTGTTTTCAATACTGAGATATATACTCCCTCCATCATAAAAAGAATGTCGTTCTAGTTTTGTTCTAAGTCAAAACATTTTTATCTTTAACCATCAATTCATAGAAATTAATATGGTTCAACTACATAAGAGTTATGTTTTTAGATTCACCATGAGAAATACTTTCATAATATATAATTCATATATTGTTAAACTATACGGATTTTTGATAATTGATAGTCAAAGGTAGAAATGTTTGACTTAGGACAAAGTTAGAACGACATTAGGACAGAGGGAGTACTTATTATGTATCCGACCCGGTCAACATTCCTATCGAAAGTCGCACCACCTAGCTATTGTGCTTGTGTTAGCGAGGGACATACATGTTTGAGCTATTTTTGGTTTGCAGTTTCCATCAAAGAAACAGTAGTTGCAAAATTCTTGATTTTTACACTATTTCACTGCATTTTTTTCTAAAAAATAACTTTTCTCGATGGCCTAGCCTAGATCCATTGAGGCTAAGGTTAGCCCAGAAACCCCCCGCCCCCACAGAACAGCCCAACATCAAGAACCCCAGACACAAAATAACCCAACATTGTTCTCTAGACGACCAATATTAAGTCGTTGAGAGAACACGCGCCCGTGGGGCTAGCAAATAAGGTTACTCGATGGCTTGACGGTTGGGAAATCTTTACTACTCTCGACGGCCTTGCAGTGGCCATCGAGAGTAAGCTGTCAAGTCCTAGTCACCTAAAGATGGCGGCACACGCATACTCTCAATTGCTTTTTACCTGGACGTTGAGAATAACTGTCTCGACGACCAAACAGTCAAGAAAGGCATGTTCTTTTTACTCGTTTGTCATGACGGCCTTTACTCCTTGGCTAGCCATCGAGAGAAACTTCACTAGATAGTTTTATAGTTGTTTTTATGGTTTTGGCTATTCAATCTAGTGTCGTTTTCTATAGTCGGAGTTGGCTGGCCTATGGCGGATGTCTCTCAATGTCCAGCAGTCCAGCTGGTCATCAAGAGCGCACCAGGTAGCCATGCCCCCTAAGGGAGTTGAAGGCGCACCCAAGTGACATCTCTTGACTACCTAGTGGAGGCCGTCAAGAGTCGAGATTGACTCGGTTTCATGAAAAATTGCTTGAAAGTGGCAAAAGAAAACGCTAGGGATTTGCAGCAGATGTTGTTGGATTCTAGTAGTAGCTGTTGCAACTTACAAATCCGAAACAACACACAAACATAATGGCGCTACACTACTCATAATTGTAGCTACACACGAGTCGGAGTTTGGTCCATAGAGATTGTTTCCATTTGCATGCATCCACTTTTGTGGAAACTTTGACAACTAGCCAGTGAAGCAAACCACACCATTAAGGCTTGTTTGGGAGGGCCGGGATTGGCCGGGATCCCGGCCCTTTCCCGGGGTGACGAAACCACGTGGGAAATTTCCCTAGGGCGAAGTCAAGGAACATTTGGAAGCCCCCGGGGGAGGGATTTTCCACCCCCAATCCCGGCCACTTTCCCGGGGCAAAAATAATCGCCCCTCACCCCCATACTTTTTTTCCCCGTCTCATCCTCGCCATCGCCACCTCCGCTCGAAGACAATACTAGTCGTCGCCGCCGCCTCCCCTCCTTCTCTGCCTCCGACGAAGACGATGCCGACAAAGATGAAGAACCATGGGTGGCTGCGCTAGCCTTCGCCGCGCCACCCACACTGTGGCGCCTCCGGCCACAAGGATTCTGCGGCCGGCTCCCTTGCCTGGCGTCAGCGCAGCCGCTCCCCCCAACATGGCGGCGCTGCTGACGACCTTGACGCCTATGGGACAGGTCATGCTCGCCGTGGTCGTGGCTATCGCAGCGCTCGTCCTCGGCATCTTGCATTCCCCGCCGCCGCCGCCGCTGCTCTGCTTCTTCGCCACCACAACGTCGGGCGACGCCGCCGCTCCCAACCACCACATGCTCAGGTGAGCCCCGCTCTAGCCCGTGTGCGAGAGAGAGAGAGAGAGAGAGAGAGAGAGAGAGAGAGAGAGAGAGAGAAGACCAACTCGAACGGAGACATCCAGGGGGCAGAGTGGTAGGAGTTGTAGCAGAACTCCGCCCAAGGCAGCCAGCGAACCCAAGTGGAAGGGTTGTCGGATGCCAAGCAGCGGAGGTACATCTCCACGGTGTGGTTGGTGACCTCCGTCTGGCCGTCCGTCTGTGGGTGGTAAGCGGAGGAAGTGAAGAGGTGAGTCCCGCACCATTTGAAGAGGCTCTGCCAGAAGATGCTGGTGAAGACGGGGTCGCGGTCGGAGACGATGGAGTCGGGGATGCCATGGAGTCGCACCACGCGGTCGAAGAAGAGGTCAGCGACCACCGGCGCCGAAGTCGGCCGCTTGAGTGGAATGAAGTGGCTGTATTTGGAGAGGCGGTCGACCACCACCAAGAGGGCCGTCATGCCTTGCGACTTGGGTAAGGCCACGACGAAGTCCATGGAGATGTCGGACCACACATGGTGGGGTATCGGCAGAGGCTGCAGAAGACCCGCCGGCGAACGGGTGAGACCCTTGTGCTCTTGACACACATGGCAGTGCCGAATGTAATCATCCACCGAGCCACGGAGGTTTGTCCAGTAGAGATGCTGTTGGAGGCGATGCACCGTCTTATGGACGCCCTCGTAAGGTCGTGGTACGCGGCCACCATTTGCTGGCGAAGAGGCGAATCTGTTGGCACGAACAGTTTGCCGCCGCGATACAGGAGGCCATTCCGAGCCACCCACAGCGGTGTAGAGGGCGCCGGAGACGGTGGCGCGCTTGGAGCCGTCGGCTGGGTGATGGCCGGCTCGGTGGGCGGAGCGGCGTCCAGGGTGGAGTCGGTCGTCGGTTGCTCCAGGGCGCGCACGCGTTGGACAATGATGGGTCCCGACGCAACGTGACATGCCACTGCTCCCAAATGGACAGAGTCGGTGCGGAGAGGGCCGCGCAGATCGCCGGAGCGTCATGGGCGCGCGAGAGCGCGTCCGCCGCCCTGTTGCACTTGCCCGGCTTGTACTCAACCTGAAAGTCAAAGCCCATGAGTTTACTAAGCCAATGTTGTTGTGGGGGTGTGACAAGGGCCTGCTCCAAGAGGTACTTAAGGCTAGCATGATCCGTGCGGACCGTGAACGGCCTGCCCCAGAGGTACGGACGCCAATGACGGATGGCTTCGAGAGGCCGATGAGCTCCCTCTCATAAGCTGCAAGCTTGGTGTGTCGGGCAGCAAGCTGCCGGCTGTAGAAGGCAATGGGGTGGCCTTGTTGCTGCAGCACCGCCCCGGCGCCATGACTCGAAGCGTCGCACTCGATGACGAAGGGAAGGGTGAAGTCCGGCAAACGGAGGACCGGGGCGGACTGGAGGGCTGCCTTGAGGCATTGAAAGGCCCGATCCGTGTCTGTTGTCCACACAAAGCTTTGTCGACGGAGAAGACTGGTGAGGGGTTCGGCGATCTCGGTGTAGCGGTGGATGAACCGACGGTAATACCCAGCCAAGCCAAGGAAGCTGCGGACCGCCGTTGGTGAGGCTGGGGTGCGCCAATTAGCCATGTCCAGCACCTTGCTAGGATTGGTCGAGACGCCGTGGCCGGAGATGGTGTGACCAAGATACCGAACTTCAGGCTGACCAAAGGGCATTTCGAGCGCTTGAGGAACAAGTGGTGGTGTCGCAGCTGGTCCAAGACGAGGCGCAGATGTTGCATGTGGTCCTCCAGGGTGGTACTGTAGACCAGAATGTCATCGAAGAAGACAAGAACAAACTTCCGGAGGAATTCAGCGAGCACCTCATTTATAAGAGCTTGGAAGGTAGATGGTGCGTTGCAGAGACCAAAGGCCATCACTAGGGATTCATAATGGCCATGGTGAGTGCGGAACGCCGTCTACTCGATGTCTTCCTCGCGCATCCTGATTTGGTGATAGCCCGAACGAAGATCCAGCTTGGAGAAGAAGCGGGCGCCATGGAGCTCATCAAGAAGTTCCTCAACCACCGGGATAGGGAATTTGTCCTTGACTGTTTTAGCATTCAACTCGCGGTAGTCCACGCAAAACCGCCAAGAGCCATCCTCCTTTTGGACGAGCAACACTGGGGAGGAGAACGGGGATCAGCTGGGGCGAATGATGCCTTGGGCCAACATGTCGGCACACGGCTTCTCAATCTCATCTTTCTGTCTGAATGGATAGCGGTATGGTCGAACGACCACTGGGTTAGTGCCTTCCTGTAGGGTGATACGGTGGTCGCACGGCCTAGCAGGTGGTAGTCCAGTGGGCTGTTGAAACAGGTCCTTATACTGTGATAAGAGAGTAATCAGCTCCTCTTCCCCCCTGCAGCAACAGCGTGGGCGATCGGATCAGCTGGGCGCCCCTCGCCTTGGATCATGACCCGCTGATTGTCCTGCTCGATGATCATCTTCAGGGAATCGAAGTTCCATTCAATATTACCCAGGGTGCGGAGCCACTGAGTCCCCAACACCACGTCAAATCCTTGCAGCGGAATGACTAGAAATGGGGCTGTGAAGGACAACTTGTCAATGGCAAACTTCTCCTGATTGAGGCAGCCAAGACAGGGCAATTGCTCGTCATTAGCCACCCTCACCATCTGTCCCTCACTAGCCTCCGTCTTCACGCCCACCCGGACAGCAGCATGACTGCACAGAAAGTTATGAGTACTGCCGCTATCCACTAGGCCCCAGAGGCGGTGCCCACGCAAGGTCAATATGACCTGCATGGTTCGGCCTGATTTGGGACCTCGTACGGCCATCAGGGAGAGTGACGCTTCCTCCTCGCTATGCTCCTCTGCTTCGGTAGCATCTGAAATCTCCTCATTAATTATTTCCAAGTAGAACAAATGCTTACAGCGATGGCCCCTTGAGAAAACTTTGTCGCAGTTGAAGCAAAGCCCCTTGGCGCGACGCTCCGCCATCTCATCCGGTGAGAGTCGCCATCGAGCTGGGGTCGAAGCCGCCGAGGAAGCCTAGGACGGCGCTGGATTGACACGCCCTGCCCCCGTCGCGGTGGAGATGGGCGCCGAGGAATGGCTAATTCCCCCTCCCGTGTTCGCCTCCGGTCGTGTAGGCGCCGATGTCCAGGACATGACATGTCCTGGGGTCGCCGCCACCCCCTGTTGAAGGCAGGTCGGCGACGTCCTGGTGGAGAAAACGCCTAGATTGCTCTGCTGATCCATGCATCTTCCCTCCTTTCCGCCTCGCGAGCCAAGCCAATCGCCTCCGCTAGGTCTCGAGGACGATCCCGGCATACATCTGCCACCAATGTAGGCGACAAGCCAGCCGTGAACGTCTCAATCTGATGTTCGCGCCTCATCCATGGTGCTCTCGCCAGGCGGCACTGGAACTCCCGCGCATAATCATCGCAGCGGCTGGTCCCTTGTTTCAGGTTGACGAGGTCTCCCAATGGTCCTGCCAAAGTCGCCCTGGTGAAGCGTTGAATGAAGGTGTCGTAGAAGTCAGACCAGTTGATGTCCTTCTCCCTTTGCCAATTGTCGAAAACTTCCTGTGCCTGGTCCCGAAGATGGAGACCCACCATCTCTACCCATTCCGACTCCAACACTTGATGGATGCGAGCGAAACGCTCACATTGCCGCAGCCAAGGAAGGGGATCATCTGTCCCATCATACAGTGGTAAGTCATACCTAGGAGTGCGCTGATTCCACCTCTTCTCTCCCTGCATCCTCGGTTGGTCTTCTTCTTCATCCGCCTCCAAGGGTTTCTCCCATTCCCTTTGAGAAGGCGCGATTTTGCCATGGGCATCGCTAGCCTCGGATCGATCTGCCTGAGCAGTAGGGTTGATCGCGGGCTGCTTGCCCGCCGTCTTGATGAAATCACTGAGCATCTTCTCCAGTCTTGTCATCGACGTCTTGAGCTCGCCGACCACGGACTCCAATCTCCCTAGTCGCTCTTCGCCATCCGCCATGGTCGGAGGATCGCCTGGCTCTGATACCAACCGATAGGGATGTTCCCTATCAAAGGCACGAGTGCCAGGGCGAGACCCCGACCGAGATAAGGAGGAGGGCGCCGGCTTAGAGCGCGGCCTCCCTATGGTAGCTGGCTGTACGGAGCCACCGGCCGGTTATCGACGGCAACGCCTCACTGGAGTTTGTGGTACAAAAGCGTACCTTTTCTCTTCTTCCCTCTTTCCTTTTATTCCAGCGTACAGCAAAGAGCCATAGCTCACCTAACAATAATGGCTAAAGAAATGGGAATCTGAACTACCCAACTAACAGATTAGAAAGAAGATAAACCACGATGGAAAGAGATAAGCTCTTGACTAACTAACTCAGCCACAGCAACTGCGCAGAGAGCTGATCGGCTAAGTCTCCCCTTGACCCGAACCAGGTCCAGGTCCTAGCCCAGCCCTGCGACAGCGCCTGAAGTAGGCTCGGTCAGCAGGCCTAACATCACACAACACAATCAACTATACTCATACTTGGTAATTAATAGGCTGTACTCATCCTTGCGGCCTGTTTGGATACATGGTTTTGCAATGCATAGAGTTTGCAATTGTGTACATATGAAAACCATGGTTTCACTAAACTTCAGTGTTCATTTGAACTATCAGCTGTTTGGATGCATGTTTAGGATGACAAACGACCAAACAAAAGCTAGTGAGAGCCAACCCATCAAAACTTTAGCTCAGAGTGGAGTTTCAAATATCCAAAGAAAAACACAGAGTTTTGAATACAGAGTTTTGTGGGGTATCCAAACACCCCATGGTATTGAAAACCATGGTTTTATCTAGAAACTATGAAAATACTTTGATGCCAAACAGGGCCTAAGAGGTTCTAACAACCTCAGAAATACTCTGAGCATAACCCGTGAACATTTTACAAGTTTTTGGATGGAGCAGAGGGAGAAGCTTCTAAGGAAAGCTACACTTAATACAATCCCTGTTATTACTCTGAGACTTACTAGTGGAGAACAGACATTTGATACCTCATGTTCTAAGCATAACATGTCGTGTGCAGGATTAAACTTAAGAATGGGAAAACTTATTGCTAACCCCATGCCCATCGTTGGACTATCGTACGAGAAATAAGAGATTTAAATGGACACAAATCATATAAACATTACATCATATGGCTCATTTGGCAGATCTAAGATATTATCTTTGTAGAAGCGCCGCGTTGCAACTATCACGAGCCGTTCTAACTCGACTTGCTCTTGCCTCATGTGGCATCCTATTTTGAGCATGTTTATTTCAAAACTAAATATTTTTCTGATATTTTTATAAGCTCTTCATAATCCTTAATTTGCCAATAACTGTAACTATTTAAAATAAAAAATCCATTTTCCTATTTATAGGTGGATGCTTAATCACCTTACTTAGAAATACCTCAACATAAACTCCTAAACTCATGAGTGCGTCCTAAGAGCTCTTCATGATCCTTAGTTTGGACATTAAATGGAGCTATTTGAAATAACAAATCCATTTTTTATTTATAACTGGTGCTTAATTACCTTATTTAGGAATACCTCAACAAACTCCTAGATCACTTGTGGGTGCTTACCTAAGACTAAGAGATGGTTCAGATTAGGGAAAAAAAGAACAAAAAAGGACAAGACGAGTCATGGAGACATGGACTTGAACTGGGAACATCCTCCTTGATCAACAGGAACCCTACCAATTGGACTACTCCGTACTCGAGTAATACAGTTATTTATACTCTTTTCTTATGAATCTTGAATCTGGCCTTTAAAGACCATTAGACCGGCAAACTAAAGCCTGGACTGTGGCCCACCTAGACCTATTGTTGATATGTTGGACCCGTCCCTGATTATGAGACCCTGACCATGATTTATGCTTTAATTAATAGATGTCGTTTTTTGCAATAATTTATTATATCTACCTGTGTCTCCACTCCACACACAATGGGCTCTCAAATGCCTGCCTGCATATCATTAGCCTGACCTTGTATAGAAACATCCATTGTAAAAATGCTCTAACCGTGTTAAAACGTACTAGTGAGCTCTTAGCATGCTTCAAAAAAACAACTCTACTTTAAGTGCAAATAAATCAGTAATTTTGTCCAAATAAAAGTCTCTGGTTTCCACTATGCTCATATGATTGGGTCGCATCATACATTCCCTCTTCGGCTCTTCCTTTTCATGGCCTTTTTTGTGTTGCATCATACATTCCCTCTTCGGCTCTGATTTCATGACCTTTTTTGTCTCTCCCTTAACAAAGTATTAGTGAGGTGCTTTCCTCTTAACAAAGTATGAGTGCAGAGTGCCTATAATGTCCCATCAAAAGATCATCTCTATTGACAGAAATACACTAGCATCTTTCAAAGTAACAACTTAAAAGAAATACCATGTACCGTAGTGGCTAAGTACTTAGGTGCAGTGATGAGGTCACGAGTTTCGTCTTCTAATGTAACTGAAGTGATGCTAGGTGCCCTTGTGTGTTAAAAATGTAAGCATAGGTACATTTTGTATCATTTGTTCCAAAATTTTGAGTTAGTCGATAAATGGGCATGCAACACGCAATGCAAATACAGAACAACACTACACTATTGTAACAAATGAATATCTGATTCCATATTGATGGTCACCAAGAAATCAAGACATAGCTCTAGTTATTTGTCTCACTTTCACCAGAAAATTTCACTGAAAAAACAAATTAGATAGACTTGGTTTCTACATTGAAGATTCAACATGTTCACCAGATATAAACCTATTGGTAGAAACTAATAGGAGGAATAGCAATAAACATGATGCCATGGATGCAAAACAGAAGAAAACTCACAATGCTTGCAAGCGCGAATCCTGCAAATACTATTATCACAACAAACTTCACTGCCTGGTAACCAAGAATAGGTCCATGAATGTTCTGCATAAAAATAAATCAGCTATAAGTATATCGATGAAACAGAGGAAAATCTTGGCAGTCATGCATTTACTGCCTGGCAGGTAGGGGCGACATCATCTACTCTGGCAGAAAAAAGTTTATATTTACCTTAATATATCGTGCAAGTAAGTGAAGCCCCTGGTGTTCACGACCTTAATTTTGGGCAATAAAAAAAAGTCCATTATAGATGATCCGAAACAATCATGCATTTACTGCTATAGCTTCTAGCCTCCCTTTCACAAAGCAAATGCATAATTCTACTTGGCTACTTACCATCACCAGCAACCGTATTTGATGCAAGTCTAGCACAAGGGACACAATCAATTCTGCCATCTTGAGCCCTCCTAAAATCAAATACAATAAGGGCTACAAAGGCTGTCACTTGGAGAAGGAAATCCAGGAGAACCGCCAATGCTGCACAAAACAGTGGGTTGGAAACATCACAGAGAAGTGCCAATTATAGATAGAAGTAAAAAAAATGTAAACAAACCAACCAGCAAACATGGAAAACACTCTGGTCGCAGGCATTGGATTGATTGCACTGACAGCAAAAGCTAAGACTTCAGCCAAACTGGCTAATGTGATGGATGGGCCAACTTCCACCAATGCATTACTTATCTGTTCTTCCAATACCAACTCATCTGGTTGGCGTTTGACAGCATGCACAAGGATACACATGTTGTCCACACCAACCTAACCACAATTACAACTGTAAGTTTCATCTAGTTGCAGAGTGATCAGAACAAAGGAGAGATCAAATGCAGTAGCAGTATTACTCAAGCCAACTCCCTTCCCAAAAAAGAAAAGCTTAACAAGGTGGAAGCAGCAAGAAAAATTTCTTAAAAAAACAAAAACTCCATGCCAATTCAACATAGGCACCAACTTAGTTCACATACGCAGAAGGAATTCAGGATTTAAAATCAAGTTCATGCAATTAAACATAAAGTATTCATCAAGAACAAAACATGATTACATGATGATGGGGTCATGGAAAACCTTTTTTCAGTGCACAAAGTACAACAATCAACATGAAGAAGCTGTGTTGCAACTCAAATGTATAGACCATAAACACATTACGGTTTTGGTTGATTCAGAAAATCAAAGAAGTATTAGAAAGAATATTGTTGGATTGAAAAACGCACAATCAGTGGTCACTGCTGTGCTAGAGACAGAACACTTACTGCCAAGACAAGAAAAGGAATCACTTCCATTATTATTAGGGTTGACTTCACTCCAATAGCACTAAAGAATCCCACTGATCCTAAAACGGACAGCATCACTAGGACAACTCCAGACAAGCCGAGAAGTACCTGGAATTTATTTTATTAAATGTTGGCGAAGTCCAAATGCACCATAATGCAAGATAGATTTTGCATAGTTAAGAAAACCACATACTTCTGTTATCTGCTAAATAAATTAGCTCACCAAAAAGAAACTTGAGGCTAGGTTATCACATAGCAGAACTAAAGAGAAGTTTCTTGGAAGAATTTTTGGGCTGGTTTTTTTAGGGCAAACAGGAGGGTGAGCATTGCTAATGTGTTACAGATACAAATGGACAAGCATTATATGCAACTTTACAAAAAAAATTTCCAGCCACCTTTTGTCTTCATTCCTAATTTCTTTTCTTGAAAGTTATCTGGACTATTTGAGTTGTATTGATGTGTGAGACTGCTGGTAAATTTACTGAAATAATTAATTTAACATACTGGACATAGAACATGCAATTTTTATAGTGAAACTTTACAATTTTTATGCAATAATACAAGAAAAGGAATTAGGAATGAATTTACAATTTGTATGGACAACATAAAAATAGTTACCACACTCTTTTACTTGTCACTTTTTCTAGATGATACCTAAAATGCAAGCATAAGGAACAGGTTACAACATGTATGGTAAAAGAGTTTATCATGGGACAACCGGACAAGTAACTCAAAAGTGACAAGTACAATATTTTACCATCAGTTATTCATACCTTGGATGAAACAAATATTGATAGCAAACGAGAAGGACGGTCTCCAAGTGTGAATGATATGTAGACAAACATCACAATATAGCTTATCTGATATAAATCAGAGAGAACAAAGAAAAATTACAATATGTGAGTAAACTGGGATGTCTTCCACGATGAAAAATAGTTCTGCGCATACAATATATTTACCACTATTGTAATTGCATCAGCTGTACTCTCTCTGTTTAATTCATCTTGGATGGAGCTCTCAGATGAAAAGGACAATGTAAGGTTCTGTGCTAACACCATTGGCAATATTTCTTCCTACAAAAGTTCTCCAAGTCATCAGATGTAAAGTTTAGCTTTACATATAAATTGCTAGGATATGTACCTTCTTGTAAAGTTTTTCTTTAGTGAATACCACTCTTGTAAAGTGAAAGATCAAAAGCTACAAAACACTACATGTAATAAACTCTACCAAGAGAAGGCTACAAACACTTATGTCTGAAAATCATAAAAATTCAGTTCCATCAACAATTTGAATCACAGATCCCTCAAAAACAATTTGAATCACTATGCTGTGGACACAAATGACACGAGCAATCAAGAATCTACCATTCAAGCATTCGAGGGCTTCAACATGCTAGATGAGCTGGCTCTCCATAGTGAGAAAGAAAAAAAAACTGAAGCAGTCATGTTATTGCTTAACATATTTGTGAGACTACAAATTTGGGAGTCCTTAATTGCACTATTAAGTTATTTTCTACTGTTGAATTTCCTGAGGAGCAGTAACATGTATACTCCAATGTTCTCGGCTTCATAGGAATATGGAGCTTTTGATAATTTACTTCACTAATCCTAAAAAAAAGTTGATATTCTTTAAGCAGGAACAGTTGGGGAAGTCATGAAATGTCATGTGAACTGCTTGAAATTAATGTTGGTGGATTGACTCGTATAAAACGGGTATCAATTAATGGTAAGCTTCTATTAAGATTCAAAACTGAATGACAATTTCCAACCTTAATAAGATTAATATATTCCCTTTCCCAAGCCACAGCCTTTCCATTCTCTTGTCCTGTTGTCTCAACCATGTTATTCACAGGATATGTTATCACAAATGCAGAAGCCTGCCACACAATAATAAGTTGTAGAGAAGTTGCATATCAAGATACAGAATCTGCAAAACATTACACCAAAAAGATGATGTAGCACATTACCTCGGTAAAATTACTCCCTGGAAAACCACCTAATATTGTACTAGGATCAATAGGTGATTCAAAGGTGCTCAAGCATGTCTCTTCAGAAGTGTAATGCTGCAATACAGAAGATATTGTTTAAGCATTTAGAGAACAACATTTATGACCAGTTGACAAATCTACTAAGTATCCTGAAAATCAATGTTAAGATGCAGTGCATGAAGCATCACCGGTGGTTAAAAAGTCATGTTGCAATAGCAAGGTAAAAAGAATCATAATGAAATATTTTGAAATATCCTATTTAAGTGAATTGTAATTAAATCTACCAAAAATATGGAATTGCAATAGATTTCAACTGTTGAAATTTTACCTGAAAACAAAACTGGGCATGTTCTATACCCAAATCATCATATTTTTTAGGATCCAGCTGGAAATACTGCAAAATTGAAGACACCACTTCAATAGTTTGGTGTACAAGTTAAGCAAACTGAATGCAAGAGAGGTATAAAATGGGTCTTGTATATTCTATAGAAAACAAATTTCATTAAATTTACAGACAAGACACTAAATCTCACCTGCAATACACTTTGAGTAGCACAGTCTGTACCAAGTGGATTTAGGCAGATGTCAGCAAGGGATACTGTTGATCCAGAATAACTTGCACGTAGATCATCAATCTTTGCAATTAAAAATATAAATTAGAACTACAAAGTATTTACGGTACGAATTTTGCATACTTTTGTGAATTCAATACCTTTTTCTGAATCTGAAACAGTAATTTCATATTATTGTCGTTTACTATTGTAGGAGCTTCAGACCCACCAGATGCAGGAGTGGCTAATACAAGCTGCAGTTACAACGACAATTGAAGAATGAAGTTAGTATTTATTCATATTCAAATGTAAAATAGGACAAAGAAAGCCACAGATAAGAGGCCAAGATCGACACACTAAAAATAATTGGTTGATATGCAAGAAGTTAGTTCGCCAACTTTAATGGAATGGCAACCCTTGAGCTTCAAAAAATATGCATGAAATAAACTAATATGCAAGTAATATGTGAGAAACGTTCAGCTAGTTGAACAAAAACAGAGCCATAGGAGATGGAAAGACCTGCTCAATCCTATAAAATGGTGAAAGATGACTGTCAAAATATTGCTTCTCATCGGCAGTCCGACTTCCAGAACTAACCCAAAGCTGCCAAAAGCAAAGAAACTTATATCAGAAACCGTTGAAATGTCAATGTATTCACAACTTCCTGGAAAATATATACACAAAATTTTTTGATCGAAATTATGCCAGTTCATCTCATGGACCATGATTGTAATTGTTTCAATTTCTTACCCAAAAAATTGTTTTCATGAGGAGCAATCACAAATGCTATATTAATTTTTTGTATATGCTTATAAGTTACACCAGCATCACAATTTGCATATGTTTACAAAGTTACACCAACATCAGAGTTACAGCTTTAAGGGCAATTCCATAACAAGGGGAAAAGCTCTGAACTCTTTAAATTGTCAGATTTGCCTCTGAATATTTTTGTTGGTACCTACCTTTTCCAATTATTCAATGAAAATAGGAACTTTTACCAACTATTTTGAGCGTTATTAGTGTTAGGTTTTGTGTCGAATATGTGTACAAGTATGTTACATGGACTCTGTGTTGTAATAGGCAGGGTTGGTTTAGAGTTAGAGTCAAACTCTAGCCAGGCCTCCACTATATAAAGGGAGACAGCGCTGGTGTAACCAGGTCAACGACTTCATAATAGTAGCATATGTCTGAAGAGGTTAGTGGCCGGCATGTGGCCGTGACCTATGCAACCGGTATGCTGCGGTATTATGATTTGGGGAGGAGATCCATAATCAGTGCCCCACAGATATAGGCGAAAGCTGAACTACGTTACCAAACATCGTGTCTCCTAATATCGTTCGTGATCTTGCATTGGCGCAGATCCTCACAAGCGACTGGCTGATGGTGAAGTCAACAGCAATCTGTGCCTGGAGGTGAACGGATCAAGCGGTCACGACGGTAATCTGTTCAAGATGGAGAACGGATTATGGAGATGAGATCAGGGATCTATTCTATTTAGCGGACGGATCGGGATGGTGTAAATTGTGGTCGGCAAGATGATGCTGACAAAAGGAAGGAACTAGTTCTATTCTTGGCAGTAGCTGAAAGTGGCTCGGAAGGCAATGGTGATGATCGGGGAGAAGATGACATCGCATGTGTGTACATGCTGTAAAAGGGAGTTGTGAATTCGAAGTGCAGGGGGTACCGTTGCAGGTGGAGCTGCTGAGCCGGCTGTTGCTAAGTCGGCGTTTGTTCAAGAAGGCGGTGGGTATAAGGAGGTGGACTCGTCGGGCGGTTCTACGTGAGCTGCGAAGGAAGCAACTAGAGTCCGGGTACAGGGTTCACGCAAGACGCTGTAACGACTTCAAGGTGGAGAAAGTCATATGCTTTAAGGTGGAGTTTGTTAGGTTTTGTGTCGAATGTGTACAAGTATGTTACATGGATTCTGTGTTGTAGTAGACAGGGTTGGTTTAGAGTTAGAGTCGGACTCTAGCCAGGCCTGTACTATATAAAGTGAGGCAGCCCTGGTGTAATTAGGTCAACGACTTCATAATAGTAACATAGGTTTGAGGAGGTCAGCGGTTAGTATGTGGCCGTGACCTGTGCAACTGGTATGTTGCGGTATTATGGTTTGGGGAGGAGCACCCATAATCAGTGCCCCGCAGATATAGGCAAAAGATAAACTGCGTTACGAAACATCGTGTCTCCTAGTGTCATCCGTCATCTTGCATTGGCGCAAATTCTCACAATTAGCTATTCATATGGCCTTTGGGAAGGTGAAAAACGAAAGTGATCTGAAAATGTCTTTAAACTACATGATATAGAAGACTACAAAAGTCTGAATAGACCTAGAAAAAGGTAGCCAATAACAAAGTTCTAAAATATAAAGATAAAAAATTCTGAAATGTACAGCGAGTTATTTGTAGTTCCCTTTTTTATTTTTATGCTTAACTTTAATGAATATTTATGAGTTGTGCCAGATTTGTCTAGAACTTACACCAAACTAATTGAAGTAATTAATCTTTAATAAAAATACAAGAATTATTAATTATACATATGGAACTAATAAAATATATAATTTCCTTCATTGCACAGTTGTTAGCGCTTTAGTAACAGTAAAGGATTTGTTGCTATAGGATTAATATAATCATAGTTCACCTAAACGGTAAACGGTAGTCAGTCGACCACCTCCTGTTTAGTGTTTAGACTGTTTACACGGGATTAAACGGTGTGTAAACGGCCTAAACGGTTTTGTACTGTAGCCATAAAAATGGTAAAAATACATGATTAAAAATCTAAAAATTTGATTTCATTTTAGATTTTTAGTACAATAATGTAGGCTTATACATTTTAAATTAATAATCATAGCAGGTTCATAACTTAGAAGTCAATTCATAGTTTCATAGTCACTAACTCACATGAAAAATAATTCACATTGACACTGATAAATGACTAGTAGTTCATTGCCTAAACGGTTTACCCCTAAAATGATAGTTCATTGCCTAAACAGTCACTAGTAGGGATAAATCACTGATAAAACCGTTTACAAACCGTTCTGTTTAGCCCCATTAAACCGATTTTGACCCTTTTCTGACCGACTAGGCCGACTACCGTTTAATTCACCGATTACCCCCTAAACTGTGCAGTACACCACCGACTACCGATTAGTCACCGTTTAAACGGCCGACTAGGCTGTTTAGGCGAACACCGAATATAATGATGGTAAATTAGGTCCGTAAAGGATTTGTTGCTAACAATTGATACAGTGAAGATAAATTAGTCACCTTTTCCGGTCGTGTTTCAACCTTGAAATGAATAAGACCAATGCATAATAGGATAGGGACCAGCAAGGATGCAAATAACACAAGAAGAGGATGTCTAGCAACAAAAAGTCCATGCCTCCTGCAATCCTTGATACAGATTAATACAATGCCTAAACATTGGCAATATATAATTATCTGAATACAACTGGAGACATAATCCAACCTAAAGAAAGCTGACATGTATGTTTGGACAATAGAAGGATGGGATGGTTGGACAAGAGAGGATGCAGCTTCGAACACCTGATATACAGAGAAATTGACTGGAAAATCTCATTACATTTGGGACAGATAAGTACTAATGTACTCCATATATACAGGAATTGTACCAGCATCTCATGAAAATTTGAAGACTGGAGAAAAATGCAAGAAGGAACCAAATAAAAATAATCTAATTAAGCAAGTAATATGTGGTCGGAATATAGAATGGCAGAAAAGAACCTGAATGGAATCATCAGGAACCTTCCCGTTATTTCCTGAATGCAATTTATCTTCATCATTCTTCAACAATTCTGTTTGTGAGAAGAAGCCAGTTCTTCCTCTTGTTCTGTAGAACAAGCCCCAAAATAAAAATATGCATAGCAATGCAAGGTACACAACCACTAGAGAGAAGTCCAAGCATTTGGCCTGTAGATATCAAAATGAAGAAGAGTTAAGGGGTACATCATAAACAAGGCATACAAAAAGAGAATACAAATCTTTTTTAATTGCAATTCAAAGGATTATTACTCTGCAAACTTTTGAACCTATATATTGAATTAAGGCTTTAAGTTCAAGAATGCAGAAAGTTTTTAAGTTGTAAGAGAAATATGAATAAGAACACAACTATCCTCTACATTTGCACATGGTGTAGTGTAACTGATTAAACACATCGCCACAACCAAATTTATTTAGCACCATGATAGTGCATATTTTATCAAGATTTAGTAAAATCATTTGCTTCTCAGAATTAAGATTAGCTTGTACTTCCCACAGGCACATTGTACAGCTGGTATGTGCACATACATGGAGAATCAGTGCCTGTTCATCTACATTTAATCCATAGCATCACTACGACAGCGCATTTTATGTGCTTGTTTTGTACTGGTAGCGGTATCACATATGGATTTGACCCATATGACTGGATCTAATCAAGATTATCAGACAGGTGCCAGACCAGTTGACAAGAAAAGCTCTGTCCCTCATCTATCGTTAACGCAAATCTTAATTATTCAATAGAGCAAAGCAGCAAGAAAATAGGAACAATGGTGCATTAGTCTTAAATTACTATGTGTGTTTTCACAAAAGTACATAATACAAACGTTGCTACCTTTAAAGAACCCATTTGAATTTTACAGGAGGTTTCTGCGTTCGACTGAGGCAACGATGATCCCATGCAGACTGAGGAAGAAGGACAGTCACCACATGAACAGCCTAAAGATTGATCTCCACAAGAATAAATTGTAGCATTTAGAGGCTTCACCCCGGATGAATCACTAAAATCAGATCGGAATAATATTTGAACAGGTGACCCAGGCTCATTAGGGTTTGCCTGATGCCCAATAAATGCAAACCACTCTGCAATAGCAAGTACAGAATCCAGTATTAAATTAGCCAGTATGTTAAAGAACAAACGTATCCAGATTACAGTCTACTGCCAGTCTGGTACTCCCAAAGCTATAAAATATCAAGTAAATGAGCCCAAAAGTACATCCAGATTGCAATATTAATAATTAAAAATATGATAATTGATTTAAAAAAACTGCATGAAATGTATATGCAATTATTTGATAAATTTTAACGTTTTTCAGCAAAAAAGGGTTATCCTCTTACCTTTGTAAGTTTTAGCACCCCCACCAAGAAAATCCATTGCACGTGTGTTAAGGGTGCCAAACTTAACATCCTTGCAGGAGTTGTATAACTCTTCTCCGTAGTTACTTGTTACATAGTAATCTATGCCATCAACAGTCATAGTGTTATTAACCTGAAAAATAAATAGAGAACAGTGTAGTAGTTTAACAAATGTAAATGGCAACCGATGATACCAAAAATGTGTGAAAAAAAGCCACAGAAAACATCATAAAATAATGTTCTGGCAACACAGTTAGGAGGTAAGAAAGGATTGACCTGTTTTACTGAAGTCACGTTAATGAAGAGGCTTTGATTTGGAGAGCAAGACATTTCACAAAAGAGATTCAAGAAATTTCTCAAGCAAGCTGGGCATCCAACAAGAAATGGAATAGCCTGCAAAAGTGTTGCAGATACCAGTTACCACAGAATGAACTTTTCCATGTTTGAGCATAATAGCATATACATTTAGAATACAGATTGACAAGAAGATACTAGATCATTTGACATTTGAAAAAGAGAAAATTGCACTGTAGCCCCCCTGGAACTTGTAGTGTTTTTCACTTATCCCCCATAACTTGCATTTTACTTTGTCACCCCCAAAACTTGTCGTCGTTTGCACGGTTACCCCAAAATCGTTAATGAACCGTTAAACGAAGACATTGTTGTCTACATGGCCGTCAAACGTTGAGGTGGATGCCACATTGCATTAAAATTTAAAAATGCTGACATGGCTAGCCACATGTGAAATAAAGAGGTGAAATCCACTTCTACAAATTTTAATTTTTCCACAGTGCAACTTTCATTTCCGATATTCAAATATCACGATTTCAAAATTTCAAAAAATTCAGACTTAAAAAAGATGAATTTCAGATATTTAAAATTTAACAAATAAATTTTGGAAATTTAAAATTAAAAAAGGGGGAATTTGAAACTAGAAATAGATATAAATTAATTGTTGAAATTTTATATTTTCGAAATTCAATTTTCTGAATTTTAAAATCCCCGAAGTTGTCTAAATTCCAAATATCCAAAATTCTAATATTTGAATTTTAAAATCCAAAAATTTAAATTTGAATTATAAAATCCATGGATTTAAATTTCAAATTTTGATACTCTAAAATTCAAAACATTCATGGCTTGTTTTTTTCAGCTAAAAGTTGCAAAAAATATTTGGCGTTGTTCTTTTCAGCTTAAATTAAACTAAATGAAAATTTGTTATTTCTGTACAAGCCAAACGACGTAGTAACTTGTAGTTATTTTTGTGGTGTTTAATAGTTTTTCTTAGAATTACTAAAATATGTTTTATAATTTTTTGGACTTCCCAAGACCCTCGAGAGATCACAACTTTTTCATATAAAAACTTTCAGCAACTTTGAGTTGAAAAGAACAAGACCTTAAACTCAAAAAATTGTGACCCCTCGTAAGATGCCCTGGAGGGCCCAAAAGATTATGAAAAAATTATTTTAGGAACTCTAAGAAGAATCATTTGAAACCCCACAAAAATGACTACAAAATATTATACTGTTTGGCTTGTACAAAAATAACAATATAAAATTTAGTTTAATTTAATCTGAAAAGAACAAGGCATCAATTTTGAAGTCCCCGAAATTAAAATATTCATGGTTTAAGGGCCACTTGGCATCCACCTCAGCGTTTAATGGCTATGTGGCATCCACGTAAGCGTTTAACGGCCACCTAGGCTGCCACGTCACCATTTGACGATTGCCCTAACGGTTTTGGGGCAACTGTGCAATCAACAAGTTCCGAGGGCAACAAAGTAAAACGCAAGTTCAAGGGTATAAGTGAAAAACACTACGAAATCAGGGAGATGCGGTGCAATTTTCTCTTCGAAAAATAATCAAGTTGTTCAACTTAGAATTGATTTTCCAAAATATATTATTCTAGTATAGTATGTGCACAATAAAATGGTGAAGGATATAGTCTGTGAGAGTGCTATATGACTCACTAATTCTCATACAGTGAAAAATAAATAGTCCAGCATGTAAATTGTAACCACTTAGTTGTAGTACTCCATACATTAAGTGCAAGAGGAATAACACAACAAGAACACCAAAAATAAACAATCGACAATTAGAAAAGTAATTTGATGACAGAGCCCCTGATTTGCTCCTACATACAATGATACAAGTCAAACTAGATCATGCTTTCAGCAATGGTCTATTTCATGAAATATATTCTTGAGCAAGACAATGTTTGCAAAGTGAGAGTACCATATGACTGAAGCAAGGATAATTTATTAAGTAAATAGAAACCTCATTTTAAAACAAAGGCAATGTCTCACTAACAAAATATTCAGTAGGTTCATGGCCCGATGACCCCAAGTTTAGCAAATCAATGCAGGGCTAATTTGAAAACGATGGTAAAATAGTTTTGTTAGAGAGTATGTGCAATCAATGTGTGTTAGGTGCTGCACTGACACTGGTCATTTGATCTCTTGAATAAAGATGTGATGCTAACACATTGATGTGCTAGTTAAAAGTGTATAATCCATATTCTTCTGCAGCAGTAAGGATGATTACCTGTTGGACTTGTTGGTGCAATGTATTAAATTGATCTACCGTACAACAGACATTGCCGGTGATAGTTGGGCACAAACTTTGGATCCTCGTAGAAAGCAAAGTGTCTGGCTGGAAAGGAAATAAGAGCACTACATAAACAAGTAAAATGCAATGGCATAATCTACTTTATCCAAAGATAAGAAGGCCAAACAATTAGGCTTCTGTACTACTGTATAAAGATAACATTGATTAACAAAACAAGTCTCTTGCTATGGTATATTCAAACTGAATAGCAACTAAGGAGTCTATTTTTCACCTTGACAGCTTTGGTTGCATTAGCACAGTTCAAGACCTTCCCATCACTTCGATGTGCACAAATGTCATACATGGAACAGTAGCCTTCTGCAGGTACAATCCTAAGGAAACAAACACAGCAAGGACACCAAGAACTACATAAGTACAGAACTACACTAAGCACCAAAGTTTTTTAAACACGCTAATATAATAGCCTATTTAAGGACCTATCAAGTGTATTGTAACCTATCTAACAAATGCTAAAATACTCCTCTTAGTTGAACACAAGTGACCCTGAAAAATTACCTTGAAGTACCATTGGATTGCTGTGCACTTGTGGTAGGCACAAGAAAAAGTGCCTGTCACAGGAAAAAAATAGGTTATAACACTAATACACTATGGACAAACTATGTTAATTATACCGGGCATGAATCAAATCAAAGTGCAACGAAATCAACATGCATGCAAACCACAATATATCTGTAAATAGGCATTTAACATAGTTCTGTTAAGGTTTCAGCCCATCAAGGGGGCAAGATGACGATAGTTTTATTGAGCAGCTTCAGACATATGAAGTGAAGAAATAATTTTTGAGTAGCTAAACAGGTGACGTATCTGACACAAAGACAGCAAGCTAGCAACTTCTTAGAAGTTAGCATAAATTTGGTATCTTCTTAGGACCTCATCTATACTCCCACTAAAAATGTGGAAACAATAAATACACCGTTAGTATCACAGTGACAGCATGAGTTATTCATAAATTCATACTGAAGTTCCAATCGTGTACAAGGCTTCTAAAGCGACAACCACATGACATCTAACAACCAATAAATCATAATTGCAGCTTAGAAATGAGAATACAACAGCTACTCGTATAAAAACGATAAAACAATATCGAATGTACTTCAGCAAGTGAAAAGGAGGGACACAAATCTGCTTCACTGCATTTCTCTTGAAATCCAAAAGTTTGAGCACAAAATCTGCAATATTCAATCTAAGGTTTGACAGGGCCCATTCGGCCATTACGTACTGGAATTCAGCCGGCTAGGAAAAATAGCTAGATTGTGATGATCTCACAGCTTTTAAGCAAAATTGACTCGTAGCTATAGGTAACATCGATAGAAAAAGTGGCACAATCGTGTAGAACACTCAATGTACATGGGAACAACACAAATATAGAGACAAAATACGAAACCAGAAACAAAAATCTGAACACAAAGGCAGGCACCGCGTGCTGCAATCCAATAGGGAAACCGAGAATTGAACTAGGAACCATCGAAGTAAACACCAAATAACTTGAGATGGGCCGAACTTAACAAAAATTGATGCACCAATGCAGTAGTAGAACCAAAAACAACCATTCGGGCACCAATGAAGCAGACTCACATGGTTCCAGATCACCAATCCAAAAACCACCACCCGTGTCAGAAACTAGTAGTGCAATTTGGCAGGACAACGCAGCAGACTGTCAATCCTGGATGCTTCCATGATCCAAATTCCAACCCACCAATAAAAAGCAACACCCAATGGAAGCTCGCACTGATGCCAGATTGGCAGCGCAGAGGTTTAAAAAAAACGCGCGGTAAAATTGCGCAGGCAACATCCAAAACCATCCCACTGTGAGCCCAAACTGCACCTCCTCTATGTGATCAAATCAAAAAAACTTCTCGAGTAAAAATAAATTGTACGCGTTGGCGACGTCATGCAAAGATGGAAGTAACTGGGACTAAATACGGAGCTAAAATTAGCAAACCCCACACGGGGGACACGCCGCAGGGCTCAAATCCGAAAGCAGAACCAAAACCCAACCGAAACATGCGGCAGAGCGACCCCCCAGACGCAATAGCACGCGCCGCCAGGTGAAGCGGGGAGAGTGAGAGAGTCGAGAGCCACCTGCATGAGAGCGACCGCCGTGGCAGCGAGGGCGGCGCCCCCGGCGAGCGCTCGCCGGCGCCCGGCGGGACCCATCTCGTCTCGGAAGTCGGAACCCCTCTCAAGTCTCAAGTCTCAACCCCTCGCGGCGGAAGCGCGGAATGCCGGAACGGGAGGTGGGAGATGAAGGTAGGAGACTTTTTTTATATATATTTTGTTTCCGAGTGAACCGCTCGGCCGAGACAGAAGAGATGAGCCAAGTAGCCGAGATGAGCCACGGCCAGCGCCACCGCACGCCGAGAAATAGCGAAAGAGAAAAGGGAGACTTCTTGGGAAGAAGGCCCGCATGTCAGAGACCTGGGTGTCCGGATGGTTCGTTACCCGTGTTGGCGCCGAGAATGTGGTGGGAGCCACCACCACCCTGTAGGTGGGGCATTAATCTGGCGCCATTGCTCGTCAGTCTCGGCTGGTCAGCAACTCTAGTGATGGATGATGGAATGGTTGGTGGGAATTGGCGAGCGAAATTAAATCCGAAATCCGTCAGGTCAAACCAGAACTCACACCTCTTTGTGTTAAGTTTGGAGTTTTCTTTGGACTGCACCAGCCGTGGACGTCCGACGATTTTAAAAAATTAAACGGTGTTGCAGCCAAGTAAACAAAATATTACGGTAAAATAAATAAAATGTTACAATATATATACACTATTTTAAATATTACGTATTCAAAACCAAAAGTTGTACCAATGATAAAAGTTACACTAAATTGGACGATATTGTAGTATGTCAAGCCAAAATGTTTCGGTATATAAAATGTGAAACAAAATAATGTGCTACGACAACATTTCTTAGCAACTCGTGAAACAAAATAATGTGCTACTATAACATTTTGGGAGTGACTCGGCGGCAGTCGCCTGGGTTGCTTCGTTGCAACCCAGGCGACGATTCCCACGCCCTCCTCTTCTTTCTCCTCGCGTTCGTCGCCTCCACCTTCTTCCTCGCGTCCATCGCCTCCACCGCCGCCTGGTGCTGCTCCGCGCTCCTCCCTCACCTCCCCCGCCGCCTCCGCCACCGCCCCGGCCGGCGGTGCCCTCGCCGCCGGCCGCTCCGCCCCCAAATCCCACCTCCGCCGTGCCGCCCCGCCCACCCTAACCCGGCCGGCGCCTTGACCGCCCGCCACCGCCGCCCCAACCGCCTTCACCCCCTCCCCCGGCTCCGGCGGCGCCGTCGCCGCCTCCGCCGCCGCCCTAACTCCACCCCCCACCAGCCGCCGGGCCGCCGCCTCCCCGGCCATCCCTCTAAGCCCGGCGGCGACCTCGAACCCTAACCCGGCGCGGTGGAGAGGACAACGCCGGCGAGGAGGAAGATGGCGGCGCGGCGAGGAGGAAGAAGGCGACGGCGCAGGTGTGCACTCCCTCCTTTCTCTCTCCCCCTCTCGCTGCCTCCTCCCCCAAAATTGCTGGCAGGAGAAGTTGCCTGGGCGGCTTCGCTGCCGCCCAGGAGACTGCCAGGGAGCAAAACCGTAACATTTTTTAACAATACGTGAAACAAAAATCAAATTCTCAGATACAATATTTTCCAACAACATTGAGAAGTAAGTACCACAACGTTGAAAAGAAGCAGTGCAATATTTCAAATAGATGTTGCAATAATTGAATTAGAACATTGCAACATTGAAATGAAAAAACTAAAACATTTCAATTAGAACACTACTGCAACAATTGAATTAGGGCACTGTAACATTAGAGGGGAACACGTTGAGACTTTTGAATTAGATCGCTGCAACATTAAAATGCAGTTGCTTTAATAATCCAACGTACAAGTGAAAACACAGAAATTAATTCCAGAGGTTGTCCCGAAACATTGGACAGAACTCCCTCTGTTCCAAATTGTAGCTCACTGTTGATTTTTAAACACGCCTTTTAACCATTCGTCTTATGCAAAAAAATTAGTGCAAACATGCAAAAATATAAGTCATGCTTAAGGTATGTTCAATGATAAAACAAATCACAACAAAATAAATAATATTTACATATATTTTTTTAATAAGATGAATGGTTAAATAGAATATCCATAAGTCAACAGTAAATTACAATTTGGAACGAATGGAGCAGTTCTTTTCCGGCCTCAAACTTGGGCACACGAATGGCCGGTTCTTCTCTCCAGCCTCCAGCTGCTCAAACTCTCACTCTCAGTCACTCTCTCCTGTAAATTTAGCTATGAATGGTCGTCCTCATCACCTCATGACACCGTTTACCTCGTAATCGGTACTAATTAATTACAATATGTATAATTGATTAGCCAAATAAAGTCGGCTAATCCCATGAGGGCATGTACAACGCCATTGATTACCCCCGACTCTACAGCCAATCCAGGGGGTAAAATGAAAAAAAACCAAGGAGTCGACTCTTCCCCAAGGAACGACTCTGGGCGCAACGCACGATGTCATGGAGTCGAGCCATTCGCCGTTGTACTGCCTGCCTCGTCTCTTCACCACCCCCACCCCCGGCGCGCGCTCCACGAGACCTGGCCGTTGCTGCCGGCGCGAGGAGGAGGATGCTGCCGCCAATTTCACCACCAAATCCCCAAATCCACCCCAAATCCAGTCAAATAAACCCCAAATCCACACCCAAATCGAGCCCCAAATCCACACCAAATCCAGCCCCAAATGCAAGGAGGACGTCCCCGCCTGCGTGAGGATGACGTCGCCGCCCGCGTGAGGAGGACGTCGCCGCCCGCAAGGAGGACGCCCCACCGCGAGAACGCCGCCGCCCCGAGGAGAACGCCGCCGTCTAGCCCCACCGAGGAGAACGCCGCCGTCTAGCCCGGCCGAGCCGCCGCCGCGGCGCCTTGCTCCCCCCGACGCCGCACCGCCTCAACGCCGCCGTCGCGCTGCATGAGGTTACTCGCGGATATGTAAGCAAGAGGTTGGGTTTGCGCTGGACTCAGGGGCAAGGATGACTCTCTCTCTCTCTTTATGCCCGTGAAAAGAATGGAGCCAAAAGAACGCCTTCTCTCTCAGGTTTGGATTTTGTTTTTTTAGAAAAAGGCCTGAAATTAATTCTATGCATTTATAAGAGACAGAGCTAAGAGACATCCCTTTGTATAATATTGTCTCTTATGCTTGGATTATTGTGCTAAGAGACACTTATGAACTCTCCATTGTACATGCCCTGATCATCCTGCACGCTAGTAATGATTTGCTTGGCGCCAACGGGTTCATACATGGCGTCACTTTCTTATGCAACCAAACTGAGCATCTCTTTTTCAGTGGCGGAGGCATGGAGTGAGAGGCTGGGCCCTTTAGGGCATTTCCAACCCTACCTCTAAACTTTTCATCTCTCATTACTATTCATTCACTTTTCAATCCCTCCCTATATTTCTCTCTCTTATATTTTATTTTCTCTCTCTGCTATAGTGATAGTTAGGGAAAAAAGAGTGAATTTCATGTATGCCATTGAAAAAGTTTACAATTCCTTATCTGCCACTTGAAATTCTCTTTTCCCTTACATGCCATCGGTTTAAGTTTTTTCTTTCCTTGGTGCCACTCAAGTGGTAAAGAATATAACGGAGTTATAAAATGACCATTATGCCCATACCTTTTTAATAGTCACAGAATAGAAAAAAATTCATAAAACAGTATAGCATTCATAAAAACATGAGAAAAATGTATATAGATTCATAAAATTATGTATAGCCAGATTTGAAAGTAAAAATTAAAACTTTCTGTATGTAAATTTTATTTAAAAATTAATCAAACCTATTATGCCTCATGAAAAAGGAGAACAAAAGATGAAAATACCAAATATTACAAATATTTGAATAGCAGGTAGAGCATGATTTTACATAAATTTAAAATTTTGAATTACTCAATTTGAAGTTAAATTGAAGGAGATGTGATTTTTTAAAGTTTTAAACCTAATGGGCATTTTAGACATTAAAGAACTTTTTAAAGGCTAAAACTAACGGACTTAACGGCAGTAGTACTGAGGGGAGAGAAAACTTGAACCAATGGTATGTAAAGAAAGAGAGAATTTCGAGTGGTATATAGGAGATTGTAAACTTCTCTAGTGGCACCTAGGAAATTCTTTCGAAAAACGGTAGGATTAGTAATGCCCTTAGTTGGGACTTGGAGTGATCTTTTCTAGAAGGCCATCTGTCCCACGCGAGCTCTTAACCCTACCTCCACTTGCGAAAAGCGCAAACACCACCCAGCCAGCCGTGCGCGGAAGAGGCGAAGGCCGGCAATCCGGCATGACTGAACTGTGACGACTAGAGAGCATCACCGGCAGAAAAGGCGCAGACGCAGTCCATTTCTTCCGCCATGGACCATAGTTCTAGGGGGCCGGCCATCTATGCGTGATGAGTTTGGTTGGTGAATCTGCGAAACAAGTCCCTGCGCACACAGGACTACACAGCTACACAAGCGGCTCTATGATAAATAATAATAAAAAAAACCTACACAAGCGGCGGCCCTCTCCACTGTCGAGTGGTGCCGCCGCCGCAACGTCCGTACTCAATGGTTCAATGCTGTCAGTTGCCGATGCTACGGTTGATTGAGGATGAGTTGACGATAAAAGTTGATAATAACTCCTCCGCGTTTCCCCTTAACAATTTTAAGGTCTCCTTGGATTGGACGTAATTATTTTCAGGCATTCCGAAATTTACCGAAAATCACTTCCTCTGAGTCTTGAACAAGGTTTTTGAACAAGTTATAGTTTAAAATTGGTTTTTTCTACGAGCTAAACACATGCTCCCTCCGTTCCAAATTATAGTTCACGGTTGACTTTTGGATATTCTATTTGACCATTCGTCTTATTAAAAAATATATGTAAATATTATTTATTTTGTGATGATTTATTTTATCATTAAACATACTTTAAACATGACTTATATTTTTGCATGTTTGCACTAATGTTTTGAATCAGACGAATTGTCAACAGGCGTGTTCAAAAGTCAACAGTGAATTACAATTTGGAACAGAGGGAGTAGTATTTTGTAGTCATTTTTATGGGGTTTGAAGTGGTTCTTTCCAGAGGTTCTAAATATGACGCACACAAATTCCGCAACAAGGAACGTGGGAGAACGGGTTTGCGGGCGTACCAGTGTATTTATCAAAAGTACACAAAAGATAGGGAGAACGTCGATATTTCATTAATTATCAACGAAACACTTGTTTTAATAGTTTTGCGCTCTGTAGCCATGCTGGCTGGCCATCTTGGTTGACAATCGTGATATTCTTGGATCCCGGGACCTCGGAAGTACACCCAATTAATTACATCCGCGTGTGGATACGCGGAACACATCCAATTAATCCATGGAGCTGTCTTTTTTATTTGTCTTGCGTTTCACTGTTAGATTGGTGGATGGAGTTGAGGTGGCGACGACAAAATACACGGGGGTAGCAGGGCCTGTGCAATGCCTAGCACAACCTTTGACGCTTGGCTATGCCTGCCCGTGTCGCTTGAACTTGTCATCATCAAGCTTCACGTTGATGTAGTTAAACTTGGGGGAATGCACAGTTAGCACTCGACTTGGGGTTGAGGTCGGCAACTTGCTGGCGTCATTAGGGATGTTCCAGCGTGTCCAATATTGAATTTGGACTTTGTCGGTTTTGATCATCATCATCTTGATACCTATGATATCTGAAAGTGCATCTAGCCCCTAAGTGATTTTAGTGATTAATGAGTAACAATTATAGAGCTAATATTTCTATTGGAGAATTGTACACAGATGTTATACAGGTTAAAATCCATGAGGTACATGTTTACATGTGATGGTGTACCCCTCAAAAGTGGATATATTGCAAGAAGGCATCAAGACTAGTATTTAAGTGTAAATCTTTATTTATTGAGTTCTAGGGATGCCGTACTATAAAGAGGAATGCAATGGAGAAGCTTATAAAGGTTCCTAAGTGCTCAAAATAGGTTTCTTGAAGTTCCTGTGAGTTTTTCACTCAAAACACACCTCATACAGAACATACATCATCAGAACATCCGACGAGGATCGGAACATCCGATGATGATCCAGTCTGCCAGTTTTTAATGCCATCCAGTAAGGAGTCCATCGGAACTTCGGTCGGAACATCCGATACCATCAGAACATCCGACGGGGGTCTGACCATCAGACGCGTGATTAACTGCAGCAACGGCTAGTTTTTCGAGAATCTCTATTTAAAGCCTTCTCTAATACTTGCCAAAAGGTTACTCATTCTGATTACATCCTGATTTGAGTCTAATTCATATTCATCTCTCTCAAGAACCCTAGCCTTTGTCTCTCTCTTGTTCATCTTGTGAGATCTAGATCAAAGCAACCCAAGTGCTCCACGAATTAGAGTCCAATTCTTGAGCACTTAGCGATTCCTATTTTTCTTCATCGTATCTGTTACTCTTGGAGGCTTGAAGGGCTCTAGACGGCTAGGTGTCGCCGGTGAGTCGCCGATCTTTGTGTGAGGTGCCTTCGGAGTTTGTGAAGGTGCGAATCTGCCTCCGCAAAGAAAAGGATTCAACTAGTGATCGCCGGTGAGTGCTTTGTGCTTTGCTGGGAAGGGGAGTAGGTCTTGGTGATCCGGGCTTTGTGCCTTTCCTAACGGTGAGTAGGATCTCCCTTCAAAGATCCGAACATCGGTAAACAAAAATCGTCGTGTTTGTGTCGTGGTCTTGATTTGGTTGTTTTTACTTTTGGTGTTGACATGTTCTGAGTATTCTTGAATAGATCTAACCTTGGTTTTGCGATAAAACAGTTTTTACTGCAGGTTTTCGATGAATCCAAAATACCTAGGATCGGAACATCCGACGTCGTCGGAACATCCGACCCAGATCAGAACATCCGACGGAGGGCTCTCTGGACCAGATCGGAACATCCGACCTCCATCGGAACATCTGACGCACTGGTCACTGTTTGAGTTGTTTTAATTCCGCGATTTCGTTTTATTCGCCTATTCACCCCCCTCTAGGCGGCATAGCGATCCTTTCAATATCTATTAGAGATTCTTCCTCCTATCGGAAAGTCCATCATTAGGAGATATGTTGGCACCACGGAATTGGGATCTCCACGATACCATTAGGCTTCAGGGTCCTGTTCACCTTCGGGCGGTGTTCGCTGGAACGAGACAACGGCTCGTTCAGGTCGATGCGGTAGTCTATCTCGCCCGCGAACGGAGATCTTCCATATGATGGAACGATCCAGGAACAATTTTTTTCTTAGTGGTACTCCGCTAAGAACGAAGTCATTATTTCATGTGACTTTGTTCGCGACCTTCGTTCCCGGCCACGAACGGTTCAGGGAAGATTTTTCCTTAGTGGGGTGTGACTCCGCTAAGGCTGAAACTTCACTTCAGGTGACATCGCTCAGGTTTCTTCGCTTCATGACAATGACGGTGCACAGTTCCACACGAGCGATTGTCTGTCATGTACCGAGAACGTCGTTTCCGTTCTCATCTTTTGCCAAGATGTTCACCATCGAGCCTTTGGTTTGACGTGGACAACGGTGCACAGTTCCGCGCGGGGAACCAGCCGTCGTGTATTGGGAACATTGTTTCTCGTCATCTTCCGGTAGAGTGTTTGTCTTAGGGTTTTTGTTCACCCGAAAAATACGGTGTCTCGCTTCGATCATGCATCTAGCTTGACAGGGCAGCGGAGAACATTTTTTTAACAGTATGTTCACCGTCGTCATTAGTATCATGATGTGAGAGGCCACGCACGCCGCCATCGCGCTGATCTGGAAGCACCGCCGCCACCGCCGTGGTAGGACGAGGCGGAGGGGACAAGAGCCACTTCTGCGTTGGTGTGGTCGTGGCACCATCGAGTCGGGGGACGAAGGAGATGGCCGCCGATCAACGTTGTTGCGCCATGCCGAAGAGGGATGCCGCAGGTCGGGCCTGATCTGGGGCGCCACCACGCTGCCGGAGCTAAGGTAGAAAGGAGGAGGCTGGGCGCCACTGTTAGATCCGAAGGAGTAGGGCGACACCGATGGATCTGGCCGAAGGGAGGAGCAGGGGCGCCGCCGCCGGGCTCGAGAAGGAGAAGGGCGGCTGGGCATGGAGGAGAACAGGGCTGCCAGGCGCTGCCGGATCTGGAGCAGAGGAGGGGAGGCCAGACGCAGCGTGCGGAGGAGCAAGGCGTCGCCGGACGCGTGGGTGTGGAGGAGCAGGGGCTGCCGCCGTTGCCGGACGCGTGGGCGTAGAGGAGCAGGGGCGCCGCCTTCGCCTGGCCGAAGGCGGAGGGAGGAGCGCCAGCCGCCGCGTCAAGTTGAAGAGGTGGCGTTGCCGCCGGGCGCGTGGGTGCGGAGGAGCAGGGGAGCCGCCATGTCTCGGGTGAAGGAAGGGAGGGGCGGCCACCGAGCTTGGGAGAGTCGCGCCGCCATGGAAGGTCACCACCACCGAGCCCTGTAGAGGAGGAGGGCGGGGTGGAGGAGTATGGCGCGCTGGCCGACGGGCGCGTGGAGGACGGGGCGGCGCTGACCGCCGCCTAGGCGTGAAGGAGGACGGGGCAGCGCGCCGGGCACTCCTATCGTGCGGAGAACCAAATAGGGAGGAGGGAGATAACCCTAGGGAGGAGAGAGATGAGGAGGGGCGGCGCCCCTTTTTAAAAAAATTCTTTTTCTTCGGCCACCATCAATGCCTATGTCGATTTCTTCATCCTTTTAGGGTTTGCCCCTTAACCAGGTTTTATAGTGGCCAATTAGGGTTTGCTGATTTTGGGCCAGATTTGGGCCAGACCGGTTCCGGGCCAAATTAATCCGCGGAAAGTTAATTTTTAGTTATTAATCGTTGATTAGGGGCCAATTGGCGTCGTTGGAATTTTTATGTCCAACACTAAAATATTATTTTATAATTTTTTGACTCTCTAAGGCAATCTGTCAAGGAGACGACTTTTTTCAGATTATAATTTTCAACTAATCCATAACTTCTTTTAGGGCACGTCTTGTTCTAGCCACATCCTAGCCTCAAATTCTGGTTTCAATATTGTAGTTGTCATTGTCCTATCTAGCCCTTCGAGCGATTCAAGCATGTGGCATTGCCAAAAATATGTCTAGAGTCGGTGTCATCGGTAGTATTGTAGGTTGTTACAGTTACTGGGCTTTGGCCATATATTTACGAAATAATCTTGAAAAATCTCAACGCCAATATATGCAAGGGAATGTGAGAACTTTTTAATACCATATTGCCAATGAGAGAAGGGGAACACCAACTTAAATAGTAGCTGTGCTTCTCCTTACTAGCACATGTATGGGAGAGAGAAAAAGCTGAACACACGCCCACGCTCGCCTCACCTTGTTGAGTCAGGCTCGGGCTTGGGCCGGAGAGGGGCGAATGGAACCTGCGTGAATGGTTCATCGATTCAGGTCCTCATGCTAGCACAAACGCATCTTCGTTTTGCAATTTATTTTCTTTTGCTCTATGGAATTTTTGGTGACATGGTTATGCGATATAGAAGTTGTGGATTCGATCGTGGATTCGTGGCACAATTTAGTGACATGTTTGGCCACTAACTCGCTATATAAACCTTGCGATCGCATCGAGAGAAATCACAATGAAAATACTAGGGTTTTGCCTCTTCCTCTGTTGCGCTGTCACCAATGATACTCTGTCCCGACGTTCGGCGAGCACCGGTCGCTGGAAGAGCAAGTCTCCGAAACCCTCGTTGTTGAGATTCTGCACCGAGAGAAGGTGAATAAGGTTTTTTGGAAGCGCATCGTACGACCGCTCGCGATCTTCTTCCTCTACATCCGCAACGATCTGCTACATCTACTTCCTCTATGTCACTGTTGCGATCTTCGTCGCCTTCAACACAGCAACAAACGG
Source organism: Raddia distichophylla (assembly GCA_005191435.1). Taxonomy (NCBI): domain Eukaryota; kingdom Viridiplantae; phylum Streptophyta; class Magnoliopsida; order Poales; family Poaceae; genus Raddia; species Raddia distichophylla. The sequence continues at coordinate 2,035,913 of SPJY01003267.1, forward strand.
GGTCATCGTCATCCTATCTCGGTTTCGAGTCCAAGGAGGATTGGTACGTATTTCTCGCTGCCCTATACGACAGTTCTTCGCCTCTTCGGTTTACGAGTATATTAGAGGAATATGTGACAGCTTCGATATCTATATCTACAATATATTCTTGTTGTTTTATGCTATTCATTAATTTGTTAGTGTTCATGAATTATCTACTGATTAAATTAAACCTAAAAGTGCTGATTTTTCCAACATAAGTGGTTTAATAATGTTTGACAAATTATAACCACGTAAATATGCGGGACATCTTACATATTTACAGTATAATATAACCATCAACAAATAATTCAAGTACGCAAACAAATTCTATATACAAAGAAGCAATTGATGCCATCGGAGAGAGGGTCAGCCGGAGAAAGGTGGGAAGTGAGAACCCTGATAGACAGGCAACCATGCTGTTGTTGGCCATGCTCCACGCTGGATCCATGCCTATCATATCCTGATACAGCGATCACAGCAAGTCCTCAATCGGTAGGCTTGTAAGCTGTAGCATCGATCCCAGAGTGACTCCCAGCGAGGACGGGAACCAGCGGTGGTCCACATTTGTAAAAAAAATCGGTGTCACCGTCATATCGGAGGGTTTTGTTTGTGTTGGTACAATTTATAGCTGTCGCATTAAAATGCGAGGTCAAGATTTCCTGTCGCGTCCTCGATTTGGTGGAGCTGAAAAATCAGTCTCGTTGATACGCTCTACTGTTTGATTCCATTATTTTCCTTGCGCTATATTATTCTCTTTTTAGAAATCATTAGTTTCCTTGCCTTTTCGAATCTTTTTCTTCGAGCACAAGTGACAAGTGTGAAGCATGGTGAAAATGGGTCAGATAATATCCATCCTGGTCAGATTCGTATCCATTTTTTATTAATTTGAAACCAATTTTTCTATTTTAATAGATTTGAATATGTCTAGTTGTTTGGATTTTTAAACTGATACGAATATACATATAGGTTACGAGGTATCTCACAAGTATCAGGTATCCCTCAGAGGCTCAGATATTCTCTCTATCCGGTTATTTGCTATCCAGATACTATTTGAATAAAGGTATGGGTTGGGTCTGAAGTCTGAGGCTGTTTGGTTCATGACTAACTTTGCCTAGCCTAACCTTAGTAAGTTGCCACATGTGTGGCATGCCTAAGCTAGCTAAGGATGGCATGCGTTTGGTTCATTGTCATGCCTAAATGTAGGCTCGCCTAAGAAAGTTGTGGCAACCGTTTGGATTGTTGTCACGCCTAAAGTTAGGTTCACCTAAGAAGTTGTGGTAACTGTTTGGATGGTTGCCACACTATTAGCAACTTTTTAATTTTCTCTTATACCATGGACAATTACATGAAATAAAAGTGATAAATATTCATGGAAAAAAGTATATTTTTCATACAAAGTGATAAATATTCATGGAAAAAAGTATATTTTTATACATAAATTGTAAACTTTTAAAAACACCCAACTTTTACAAACACCGAAATTTTGCAAATTTTCGAAGGTACGTGTGACCATACATACAAGTAGTACACATCAATATATGTAGAAGGTTAATTTTTACCAATAGACAGCAGACACGAATATAAATAGTCCACTAGACTGATACAAATATTTAGAAGTTCATAAAAGATAGGCATATGAAGTCCATAACATACCACATAGGCACTTAGAAGTCCATTACATACCACATAAAAGTCCATTTAGACACATACCATATAGAAGTCCATTACATACCACATAGAAGTCCATTTACACTAGACACAGACACCATACGTCTACTTTTTCGGCACCACATACGACAACATTATGAACAAAAGAGCATGCCACCGGACACCATAAGTGATCATTACACAAGAGCATGCCACCGGGCAACATTATGAACAAAAGAGCATGCCACCGGACACCATAAGTGATCATTACACAAGAGCATGCCACCGGGCAATGCACAATAGGAGCTAGGTTACCCGATTTGATGCGGCGCGGTGGGGCCCAACAGTATTTACGTTTGCCACTGCCGACGTAAATAATGCAGCCCTATTGATGTCCGCCAGGCCGACGTAAACACTACGATCAGGAGGCTCCGCCGCACTAAGTCCTAAATCACGTATTTACGTCGGCCTGGCCGACGTAAACATATTTATTTACGTCGGCCCACCCTGGCCGACGTAAATACGGCCTGTATTTACGTCGGCTTTCTTCCAGCCAACGTAAATTGTTTTGGCCGACGTAAATACTTCGGATTCTTGTAGTGATGGTAGCTATGTGGACTTGATAACTGGTGCACGGGCTAGTTGTTGCTACCATTCTACTTTTTCTGCTATTCTACACCGCTGCCAGCCTAGCCATTGTTAACGCATATTCATTCTTCTAAAAAATTCAAATAAAATGTATTGTATTATGTGTTATATAAGATTAATATTTTGGTGACAAACTAGCAACTAATAAAATACGATAAACTCATTTTCGTATTTGTGTTCGATCCATATTCAAAAGAGCTCGTCCAAATTTATGTTAGGACATGTTTAACCATAAATTCTTTTTCATACCTTTTGTGACGTAACACTATTAATCTAATTCATTGATTTCAAAAAAAATTAAAATGAAAGATGATCTCAAATCCGTATCTAACGTCATTCGTATTTGAATCCACATTGGATTAAAAAAGTACGAATACAAATACAGAAAAGCCCTCTTCGATCCATATACCCTAGAATGAAGTACTGGATATGTATAGGACGGTGGTTTGTCGATCAGCTAGGACTACCGCATGACAGATGCTAGCTAATGCGTTTTTAAATTTGTTCTACAAAGTCAAAAACATTGTTGGAGAGTGTGCATCTGTAACAATTTGGGTACAGCAATGCAAATTTTGACGCCCGACTAGTCTATATAGTTAAGACAGCTTTACAGGATTTATTACACTTGATCTAGACTCCTGTTGAACGTCTGACCTGAAATGCTGGGCATTAAAGAGTGTTGACAAATCGAAGCATTTTAGGTCCACTTCAATTTACTGTTTGGTTTAGTTTTATTCGATTGAGCCAAAATTTATCATTTTTATAGACCATTCAGTGTAACATTTTTAAAAAATATGTAGGGCTTTATGATGTTTTCTCAAAAAAATTAAAATATTTTTTTAGCCTTTCTGTACCTCTTTTAAACGTTTTCAACTTTTACATCAATCAAACCTAATCGAATTGAACCACGAATCAAGGAGGACGTTTGTTTGAACAGGCTTTAATGACTCTAAAAAATAACTTCAAAATATTTGAGAAACATAACTTTTCTTTAAAAAACAAAACAAAAACAAAACAAAAATAATTATATTTTTTAGATAACGAAAGAACAACTCTTGTAAGCGGCATCATCGTCCCCCTTGGCGGCAACGCCCGTTCTTCCTCCTTGAGTGGTGGCCTTTGACGGTTTGCCCGACTCTTTCTTTACACTCAACAACGGCGGCTCATGGCTTGTGGACGGCATTCTTCCTTGTTGGCGCCCTAAGAGCATTTCCAATGGTGCCAAGTCACCTAGTTATAAGGTAAGGATTCTAGCTCAGTTTTTCACTTGTGCGGCGGAGAAAGATATAGACTAGCTACTAACTTAATTATAATCCGTCTATATCGAATTATAAATGCATGCACACTATTACATCTGGATTTATATTAAATTTAGTGACAATGCTACTATAACTAGCCCATTTGAGAGGTTATCTATTTGCTATCTATAGATAATATGTCTATTTTTAATAACTAGTGATTGACTAAGTATTGGAGATGCTCTCTCACTTATAGCATCTCTAATATTCCCTTCGTTTTTTAAAACATGTCACTGTTGACCTTTGGACACTTGTTTAACCATTCGTCTTATTCAAAAAAGATATAAAAATACCATTTATTTTGTTGTGACTTGGTTTTATTATTAAATGTATTTTAAGTATAACTTATATTTTCACATATATGTAATAAATTTATTAATAAGATGAATGGTTAAACATGTGTCAAAAAAACGATGATATGTTTTTTAAAAGTGAGAGAGTAGCACAGTCAATCAATAGTCATAAAAAATCAACATGTCAACTACTCCCTCCGTTCCAAATTATAGGTCGTTTGACTTTTTTGACACGTACTTTGACCACTCGTCTTATTCAAATAATTAGTGAAAATATGAAAAAACTCAAGCATTATTAAAGTACCATTCATGATAGACTAAATCATAACAAAAATAAATTATAATTATAAAATTTTTTGAATAAGACGAATGGTCAAAGTACGTGTTAAAAAAGTCAAACGACCTATAATTTGGAACGGAGGGAGTATATATTAATAGATAATCTTTTATCTCTCCACTAATTCTCCTCTTCTGCAAAAGCCGAGATGAAGTTTTATACTCATTAGCTGACTCGACACCATATTTGTCGGAAAGGTTGAAACGCCGTGCACCATTCACCAATGTACTGCGGGATCCATCGATAAAAACTCTCGAAGCTTTGCTCTGGTTTGTCCGACCTGTTGAATGGCAGCTAGCCAATATGGTTGCCAGTTGCCTAGGTCGACGGCGACGAGCCGACGACGACAGCATGCAGTAGGCTAGTAGCAGTGGCTGCCGTAACGACTGCTGGGCGCTCTGGCTTCTGACCTCTGCCGCTCTGCTCCCGGCGACCGATCTATCCTTTTCCTCCCATTAACGTAATTAATGTTTTGACTTGGCGTGCCATTTATTAACCGAGAGGTACCCGAGCTGCTGACTGCCGAGGGTTCGGGTGTACGGAGTACAAACGTTTCGGCGTGATTTTAACCAATTAGTTTCACACCGAAAGATCGGCCTGCGACTGCGACGTGCTCCTATCGCCGTACCAAGACCGAAAGTGGCTATTCAAGAAACACTGAAGCGTACTCCCTCCGTCCCTTTGAAGCATGTTATCCTAGCATTCAAACATTCAAATTAGCTAAAAGGTGAAATGACCTAGATACCCCTTATTAAATAGGAGGTGATAGGAAGTGAGAGGGTGGTGGGGGGTAAGATAGGAAGAAATTTAAAAAGGAGATGGATGGAGGAAAAGTAGTACTCTAGAGTGACATTTTTTTAGGGACAAAATTTGAATCCTAAAACGACTTGCTTCAAGGGACGGAGGGAGTACACTCCTACGCACTGCTCGCCCTGTCGCCCTGTCCAGATCGACGTACCCTTCTCCGATTCAAACAAAGCAAACGTTTTTTCAAGTTACTTTTTTATATTTAATATTCCCCTCAAGACTTTAAAAATAAATCAAACAAGATGCATCAAACTATTGAGAACATCTCAAAAAACTCTTGAAGGTAAAAGAAAAGTCATATATCATGTCTAGAAGAATATGGTAACAGACTTTACGGGAAGAAAGAACCCACTTGGGAACGATATCAATGATATAGCCACGAGAAAAAGTATATCACATGCCCTCTCGTTTTACATGACCCCATGCTCCGCATGATATGCTTTTGCTCCCGCCGTTCAATGCTCCCATGTTCATGGTATATTGCTCATGCAATTTTTCATATGTTTTCAACACTCCATTTATCATTTTTATACAACCTATACACCGTAACATTTTGTAATCGTTTTTTGGGTGTCGGGGTTTTCAAGGTCTAAAAAATTTCTAAATATTTTTTTTAAAAAAAACTTTTTAGGATTTTCAACCTTTTCAATATAAAGCAAACTGGATTAAAAAGTCGAATCAAAGAGGTCCTAAACCACAGGCTTATATGTACTAGCTCCAACCATTCTTTTGATTTAATTTGTTTACGTGCACCACCACCGTGCGTTCTTGCATGCTTTCCAATGGAATACAAACATATCTCGCAACTATGGGTGAAATCGAATGGGGTTTGGGTCACCTAAATTATATCCGGATTTGTTTAATTTTTTCATATTTAGATTCGCAGGATATTTTTTGGATTTGGAGTTAGACATGATAATTAATTAAATTGAGCGGATACTGTGGATAACATAGATCCCGGGTACCCACACGTCGGGCCTAAAAGACCACCCGACAGGGGATGGATAAGTCGGGTGGATAAGGACGTGTACCACTCGGACTCTAGAAGACTTGACCGGCAAGATAGAAGTCTATCCCTAATTAATAGGGAAGATACACTTGTAATCCCGGATAACTACATTTTGTTAGAGGATAGAGATAGCAATCCTACCTCGTAACCGATCAGGACTCTATTTTGTAACCCTGCCCCCCACTATATAAGGCAGACAGGGAGCCTAGGCAGATCATCATCTGCACACCCATCCATAGAGAGACATCTCCCTACCATCTAGTTTGGATCTTATGCAATGCCCATATATAATCACTGCCGACGATAAACCCTGGTTAGCTACCCGTCGACAGTTGGCGCGACAGGTAAGGGCAGCGTCAAGATCAATCTCATCAAGCTCGATGGCATCGATCATGGTGTCGTCGTCGTCTACGCCCTCGACAAGGCCTTCCGCTTCAGGAGCCGACTGCATCAGCGACGACCTCGGCGACTCCACCTCTCTAATTTGGATCAGATCCAATCTAGGAAGAACTACAACAACGCCTTTCGCTCAGGTTGGGGAACGCCACGGCCATCTACTCATGAGTAGTACGCCAACGGCTCAATTCCCGACTCGGATACGGCGACGGCTCGAAGACAGATTCTGGACGCAATCTTATTTCTTCAATTCCCGTTGATCCAGAAGGAATTTCAGGATAAGACTGGATGCGTTGGAAAGATAAATTCGTCAGTTTTCCGTGAAGCCCAAGAACGCCCAAAATAGAATCCGGATGTGTCTGGGGCGTCCGTTTGTAGGCAGGCTACGCGGGTAGGTCGCGAATCTCAGCAAGCTCGTAAACCCATCTGCGGAGGATGCGGCATGCGGATATGCCGTGATACACCTCTAAGAACATCAAGGATCAGTAAGGAGTTTCTCCAAACAATCGACGACTAACACTTCTTCCGGACTCGGATCCGATCCAGTCTGAGAAGAACATCGACATCGCTTCATCTGGACTCCCGTTCGGGTCGAGAAACGCCGCTGTCACCTACTCCCGAGTGGTGTGCCGGGGACTCAATTCTTGACTTAGATATGGTGAGAACTCAACCATGGACTTCAACAACGCTTTTTCGGGCTCGGACAAAATCCGATCCGGGATGGAATTCAACAGCGCTTCACTCGGACTCTCGGTCGTGTTGGGGAACGTCACCGCCGCCTACCGACGAGTAGTGCGTCGGTGACTTAATTTCTGATTCGGATACGGTGAGGTCCCGATGGAGAACGAATCTCGGATGGTGACCGTCATCAGCAGCAAATCACTCGGACTCGACGGTCATGGTGTCCATCGTGCGACGCCGACTTCATCAACCGCAAGACAAACGTGAGAAGAATATGCGATCTGTTCTTGTCCATAATCTGGACGGAACTTGTGTTGCAAATTTCCGTTGACTCAGAAGGAGTTTCGGGGTGAAATAAGATACGTTGGAAATCTTATCTCTTTATCTTTCCAACGAATCCAAGAACGTCTAAATCCGACTTCGGATGCGACCGTGGCGTCCTTTTCAAGACAGACAGCGCAGAGAGGTCGCGAATTTCTGCAAGTTCGTAAATCTCGTCGATGCCGGTCATGGCGTGAGGATTGATCGTGTCACATCTTATGGGATGTTGAAGACCAGCAAGGACTTTCATAGACTTTCTCAAGCTACACCAACCACGTGGAGATCATTTACGACTACGGCCGACATCGCCGACCACGGGCGAGACCTCGGCGAGCATGTACTGTTCGACGCCGACCACGACGTGTGCTGCTCTGTGTTGATCGAGGTTTGAACGACTACTTCCACAGCTCAACTACACGTCTAAGTCGGCGCCACGAGTGCTCAAGTTTTCAGCTTGGCTGTACGCCATCGCGCGCCACGGGTGCCCGGTACGGCTGCAAGCCTGCAGATTCAAATCTACGGCTCGGTGATAAGCCACTCGGCTACATGCCTATGCCAGCGCTATGAGCGCCCAAGTCTATGGCTTGGCGATACACTACTCAGCGATACGCCTACGCCCGCGCCACGAGCGTCCAAGTTTTCAGCTATGATGTACGCCATCGCACGCCACGAGCGTCCGGTACGGCTGCACGCCTACAGTTTCAAGTCTATGACTCGGCAACACGCTACTCGGCAACACGCCTACGCCCGCGCCACGAACGTCCAAGTATTCAGCTCGGCTGTACGCCATCGCGCGCCATGAGCGTTCAGTACGGCTACACGCCTATGGCTCCAAGTCTACGGCTTGGCTACACGCCACTCCAGCGCCATGAGCGCCCAAGTCTATGGCTCGGCGACACGCCTACTCCAGCGCCACGAGCGTCCAAGTTTTCAGCTAGGCTGTACGTCATCGTGTGCCATAAGCGCCTGGTACGGCTGCACGCTTGTAACTTTAAGTTTACGGCTTGGCGATAAGTCACTCGGCTACACGCCTACGCCAGCGTCACGAGCGCCCAAGTCTACGGCTCGACGACACGCCTACGCCCGCGCCACGAGCGTCCAAGTATTCAGCTGGGATGTACGCCATCGCGAGCTATGAGAGCCCGGTACGGGTACACGCCTACGGCTCCAAGTCTACGGCTCGGCTACACGCCTACGCCAACACCACAAACGCCCAAGTCTATGGCTCGGCGAAATGCTACTCAGCCACACGCCTACGCCCGTGCCACGTGCGCTTAAGTTTTCAGTTCAGCTGTACGCCACCACGCGCCGCTAGCGCCCGGTGCGGCTACACGCCACGCATCCAAGTCTACGGCTCGGCCACATGCCTACGCCTATTGCTTTCTCATTACTATAATCTTTTTCGTATAATCTAAATTGTTTCTTGACTTGCTACTTAGTCGGTCTCCAACTAAGCAGTAAGTTGAGGGGCTACACCTAATAGGTGCACTTGCGTGCACTTTTTGTTGCATTCTCTTAATGATCGCAAATGAATCCGAGTGGTTATTCTGAGTAGTGAAGCTCTGACCCACGAACGGCAAACTCTAGTCACTCGATACGCGTGTGTCGGTGTCTGAGAACCGTGCTCCTGAAGAGCAGCGGGTCCACGGACCGGCAAACGAATTTGTAGTTAGTGTGAGGCCCAACGACAACGCTTCTCAGCAGCCCGGGTGGCGGCCGAGCCTCAGGGGGGCTTAGGTCGCGCGGTCTTCCTGAACTACGCCTGGTGCGACTTGGCGATCCGGGTACAGATCCTTCGTACAGTGAGAGAAGAGAAGAAAGGGAGAGAGAATAAGGAAGGAAACAACACAAACTGTGAAGACACGAGCGATTTACCCTGGTTCGAGCCCCCACTGCCGGGTAATAGCTCTACTCCAGCCTTGTTGATTATAGGTGGAAAACAGTACAGGAGGTGCTGAGACCGGGCTTGAAGGCACCGATCCTGAGCTTACAAAGATGGCGGCTAAGGACTATGGCTACTGCTAAGGAAGCCACATCGCATTGACTAGACTGGGCCAGCCTCGTGCCGCCCGTTGGGGGCGTCGCGTAGCGTAACAACCATTCATTGCCTGCCAAAGAGGGCAAACGACAAACCGAGCTGGCCGCGTGCCCCTCCCCGGGCTGCGGGTTCCCGGGGGGAGACGGTTCGTTCCGGTCAAGGCCGGAGAAAGTGCGGTGGGACATGACAGTTGTCGCCACCTGCCCACGAACAGACGAACTATTCGCGGGGCCTTCTCCTGGGCTAAGGATAGCCGGGAGGTGCGTCACGCTCCCGGCATGGACCTAGAGAGACGCGGTTGACCTGGTCAAGCCCAGGGAAGACTTTGATGGGCTAGACGCTTTCTTTAGTACGGCCAGGGGCAACCTTTTGGACTTTCCATATGTTGGGCTGGTACGGAATCAGCCCAAGGGCCATTTCAAGGTGGGCCGTTTAACAATCACCAACAGCGTGCCTGGAAAAAGAGCCATGAGCCAATTCCCGACGCCCGGGAGTTAGACTAGTCGAGCAGAGTACTTAACAAAAGGAAGATTACTTGGAGGAATTTAATACAAAAAGGAAAAGTTACAAAGTATTAAAAATTACTTAAATAAAGTAGTTGGACCTTACATCCGATTGATTGCTTTCATGATACTCCCTAAACTCTACATGTACATGTTACAGGAGTTCATGGGTTTTTACCTCATCAAGTACCTTCTACGACTCCGTATACGAGTAAGAAGGACATGGGCCATGAGCGGCAACTACGGCTCGGCTATAAACCTACGCCGATGGCAATAAGCCACCTTGCGCCCCGAGCGCCAATTTCTACTTGACCAAAGCAAAGGGCGATCCCCTTAACAGGTTTTCTCAACAGCCCTTCACCAAGTGTAACAGGGTGTAGTTGAAATCGAGCCTTTGAGCCTCGGTGCACCCTTTGAGGGCATATCATAGGAAGAGGTACAATAACAATTACCTATCTCTTGGTATACCCCATGTTGGGTCACTGGTTGGTCGCTGCATATCAGGATCAGATACCAGTGATGTCGGGATTGAGTTTCGATGGTACGCCCCAGATAGGGCCTATGCTGTACACCCTAACCTGGGTATGGATGCCATACGACCAAACTCTTTCCTTAAGGTACGCCTCGTGGTGGGGTCACCAGCTGTATTCCACGACAGTGGGATACAGGTACCGCCTAGTTGACAACAATGGTATGCCCCATGTTGGGACACTAGCTGTGTACCGCACCAGTCGGATACAGGTATCATTGGGCCAAACACTATCTAGATGGTATGCTCCATGTAGGGCCAATCGCTGTATTCTACGAGTACAGATACCACTCGGCTTTTCAGCCCAAAACCAATGGTACGCCCCATGTTGGGTTGCTAGCTGTACATCGTAAGACGAGTACAAGTACCACTCGGCTCTTCAGCCCAAAACCAATGGTACGCCCCATGTTGGGTCGCCAGCTGTACATCGCTAGACGAGTACAGGTACCATTCGGCTCTTCAGCCCAAACCAATGGTACGCCCCATGTTGGGTCACTAGCTGTACATCGCAAGACGAGTACAGGTACCACTTCATCAAAATCAAAGTGATGCGCCTTACAATGGGCCGTCCGTCAGAACTCCGGCAATCCCGGGCTGGGTATCACTAACGACTCTAAGGATTTCTATAAGTTCTTCACGGTCTCCTTGCAGATAACAGGCAGAAGCCAGTCGGGAAGAAGCATCAACAATCTACAAGCACTTGGCATGAAGCATGACTCGTCGAAGGTGCAGTAGAGAAAAGCAGCAACTCGACTATGAAGCACTCAGGGGCTACTGTGGATAACATAGACCCCGGGTACCCACACGGCTGGCCTAAAAGACCACCCGATAGGGGATTGTCGGTGTCTGGGAATCGCGCTCCTGAAGAGCAGCGGGCCCACGGACCGGCAGACGAGTATGTAGTTGGTGTGAGGCCCAACAACCACCCTTCTCAGCAGCTCAGAGCGGCGGCCAAGCCTACGGGGGCCAAGACCGCACTGTCTTCCCGGGCAAGGGCCTGGTGCGACTTGATGATCCGGGTACAGATCCTTCGTACAGTGAGATGAAGAGAGAAGACAATATAAACCATGAAGACACCAGCGATTTACCCTGGTTCGAGCCCCCACTGCCGGGTAATAGCTCTACTCCAGTCTTGTTGATTATATGGTGGAAATCAGTACAGAGGTGCCGAGACCGGGCTTTGAGGCACCGATCCCGAGGTTACAGTGGTGGTGACTAAGGACTAAAATTACTCGCTAAGGAAGCTTCGGATGCGGGTGTTTCTTGGGCTTGGGTCAGATGGAATCGGATCCCCTCGAATGTCCAGCAATCCTCCTTTTATAGGCGCGGCGGGTCGCCCGAGGCTGATGCGGTGGGCCCCGCGACGGTCTTTGCTTTAGATGTTAGGGTTCTGTTTGGTCTCGAGCCTGCAGGGAGAAGCTGGTCGGGTTAGTACTGGACACGTGTTTGTTTTAACATGTCGATATAGGGGAGAAAACTTCTTTATGGAGAAAGCACTTTCCCTTTATCCCCGATATAGCTTTGACTGGACCGAGCCAGCCCCGCGCCACCCGTTGGGGACGTCGCGTAGCGTAACAACCATCTGCTGCCTGCCAAAGAGGGCAAACGACAAGATGGGTTGCCCGCGTGTTCTCCCCCGGGTTGTGGGTTCCTGGGGAGACACAATTCTCTCCGGTCAAGGCCGGAGAAAGTATGGCAGGGCATGATAGCTGTAAAGGCCTTCCTACGAACAGTCGGGCCATTCGCGGAGCCTTCCTCCGGGCTAGGGGAAGCCCGGGAGGTACGCCAAGCCCCTGGCAGAGACCCAGGACAACGTGGTTGACCCGGTCAAGCCCGGGACGGACCCTGACGGGCTAGGCGTCTGGCCAAGAGTGGCTCTTTGGACTTCCTGCACGCATGGTGGGCTGATACGGAATCAGCCCAGGTCCATCTCGAGCTGGGCCGCTTATTAATCACCAACAGCTAGCCCCCGAGCCTCGAGCGGGTCGCGCAGTGAGCCGGTCTGAGGTTAAGAGAATATCCCGACCACGCGCCGTGCGGGAAGATTTGGCTTGGGAACCAAAGTCTGAGCATCAAACCTGATTGGATGTGGAAATGGGGCAGTTACGCCTTCTTGGGCACGACTCCCACGATCTCCGCTTCGACTGTTGTCTTCTCTTAAAAGGCAGTGCCGCGCAGGGGGAACTCGCACCGTGGAATCACCCCCTTCGCCTCTGCTTTCATCTTCTCCCCTCGCTCCCCACTTCCTGCCGCCATGGTTGTCATTGGAGAGAGCGCGCTGACGAAGGAGAGAATGGTGGAGCTGGAGAGGGACGGCTCGTTCTCAAAAACATATCTGGCCTTCTCTTGTAGAGACTGTTCTTGATCACTTGGCAAACGGTATCTCTCCTTCATAGGAAATGGATAAATTAGTTAGACATTAATTGTATATATGAAAAAATTCAATAAGAACAGAGAATTTACAGACTTACCCAAAAGTCCACCCATACTCATTGGGCAACATTCCCATGCATCCCATTTGTAGCAACCTTCCGACATAAATAGCCTAAATGCCGACGTTAATACCTATTTACGTCGGCATGCCGACGTAAATAACGATTCACCTGCCTACCAGTGTAACGCAAAAGAGAACCTAGCGTACCATTCACCTGCCTTATATTGTTCGTGCCTGTCCATTCTACATCTATCCATTGCCTACAAATAGTGTTATACAGCTTAACATAATTGTAGAAAATAATTAATGCACAAATTGTAGAATGCTTACTTACCAATCACCATGTGGTAGGATAACTCTGCGTGCCTGAGGAACTGCTACCGGGGGAATCTGATTAGTCTCTCTATACTTGAAACGGAAACAGAATATTAGCTGAATTCCTCAAAATTATTTATATTTACTAAACATCTATACATGCTTGCCACCTGAAGGCAGGAGCATCCAATCCCTCAGCACTAGCGTCATCCTCCTCTTCATCCAAATAGAAACAAAATATTAGCTGAATTCCACAAAATTATTTATATTTACTAAACATCTATACATGCTTGCCACCTGAAGGCAGGAGCATCCAATCCCTCAACACTAGCGTCATCCTCCTCTTCGTCCCCCTCCGCACTCTCTTCAGCTTCCCCCCTCCCTCAGCCTCCTCCATACCCTCCCTCTCCCTCCCTCAGCCTCCACCTCAACCTCCTCCATAGCCTTCCCTCCCTCCTCCACAGCATCCTCCCCTCCCTCCTCCATAGCCTCCTCCACAACCTCCCTTGTTTCCCTGGGCTCCTGAAAATTAATTGAGGAAAAAATTAGTGCATGCATATTAAAAAATTGAAGACAACACAATTAAAATTATACATACAAACTGTAGGCCTCCTGAGTGACCCCCTTGAACTCCTGCAGAGCGACCCCCTCTAGGCACCTCCTGAGCGGCCTCCTCTAGGCACCTCTCGAACTGTCTCTGCCTGCTCTGCTGATAACTGGATCCTCTAAAAAGTGATTCTTGACTCTTCGATGAAGACCCATCTTTTTTTTTAGATTTTCCTATATGCCGGAAAAATGATTTCATCCTGTTTATAAAAACTATATTAGTATATAAACATGTTTAAAACATCAAAAATAGATAAATAAATAGGTGCACTATTTTGTATTTTTCAGAAGTAATCAGCGTCAAAAGGTTCATGTACACCGGCTCTACGTTGTCCTTTTTCTGGAACATCTTGAGATGCACGACGTCGCTTTTTCCTTCTAACATTCTCCACAATAACAAATGTTGTATCGCCCAGTAATTCATGAAGTGCGGATCCAATGTCTACTTCAAATGAGGCTGGCAAACCGTCTTCTTGGTAGGCTAAGTCATCCATGCTATCGATATACTCGGCGTTTCCAGGAGTGCATAAATGGCCCGGAGGATTCACTTTATTTACAACCCACCAAGGTTTTAAACTTTCCTTTCGGCATGGGTATGGAAGGTAGTCCACCTGCTCAGCGTGGTGAGCAAGTACGAATGAGTTGTGACCACCAAGGCGTGATTCATGTCTAACTTCTACCAAGCCAAGATTTTTGTTTCGTCGAATCCCTGTTTTGTCATTGAACCAATCACAGTAGAAGAAAGCTACTTTCAAATCTTTTCGACCGCCAAACTTAATGTCCACTATGTTCTGAAGAATACCATAGTGCTCTGTCTCTCGACCATCTGTGGCCTGTGCGGTAGTGACAACTCCACTATTAACCGAGGCGCCTAGAGGACGACTTGCTTCTAATGCCGTGGTACGAAATTGAAACCCATTCACGTCGTAACGCCCAAAATTTCTTGCGGTAGTGCTACCGTGTGATAGTTGTCGGAGGTTCTCATGGACAGTTCCATCACGCATACACTGCAAATATTATAATAATAATTACATGATAGTTGAAAATAGATTATTTAAATTTTAACGTGATAAGAACTATACATGTTTTCGAAATCAAGTCACAAAATTAGGACCACCACGTAAGCCATTGCGTCGTAAATTATCGAGTTGAGTATTTGTAGGTTGTCTCGTTGAATTCCAGTTTTGTTGATCAAACAACCTGCATTTCATTTCATCAAGTTAGAAGCTAACGTCAAAACCAAGTTAGAAATTAGTGGAGCGGATTCTTACGTGAAATATTGTTCCATTTATGACAATGTTGGTGTAGAGATATAACATTGCTTCATTCCACTCTATATCCATTGTTTGTACAGTTGTGTGATTCTTTAAACCCTTCAAAACCAGATATGTGAGTCCAGTTGTGTGATTCTTTAAACCCTTCAAAACCATCTTCTGTGGGAATTAGTTGACGATGCCAGTTTAAAATCTCAGATCCTGTCAAACGTTTGGGCGGGCCCTTTGTAATTATCGTGTCTCTACGAAGGCATTTCTCTGTCTTCTGAATTCATGAGTGGGAGGCAATAAGCGACGGTGGGAATCGAAGAAACAAAACTTACGACCATGTTTCAAACGGAACGCATCAGTGTCATTCATGCATACTGGACAAGACATTCGGCATGAAGCCAAATTTGCGAAGGTGGCCGACCATCACAGATTTTGCCACTCGGGCAAAAAGATGACACTTAACACATGGACACTTCGCTACCCCGCCAGAAGGATCTTTGGAGAAAACCTTATCCAGAAAACTTTGTGTGTTCTATTCTTATCATAAGTTGGGACCCTCTGTCCACAACTCCATAAGCTCCTCGACCAAAGATTGCATAAAAGATATTCAATTGCTTTCCAGGATGCTCTGGCCCCGGTATGACAAGGGATAAAAACACATACTCGTCCTTCATGCACATGGAAGGTAGAAGATTGTACGGAATTGAGAACACAGGCCAACATGAGTACGATGCAACATTCATGTTGAAAGGAGAGAATCCGTCGGTCGCTAACCCGATTCTAACATTTCTTGGGTCTTTGGCAAAATCTTCGTCATGTCGGTCCAATGTCTTCCACGTCTCACCATCGGATGGATGACACATGAAACCTTCGCTGAATCGCACGTCTTTCTTCTGCCACCTCATGTGTTGGGCAGTCTCCTCACATAGGTACAATCTTTGTAGCCTCAGTGTTAGAGGAAAGAAACGTAGAACATTCATTGGTGTATCACTTGTCACTACATTTCCCTCTACATCAATTGTTTGTACAAATCCAGACTTTCCACAAACTGAGCAGTTTTTCTTCGCAGCATTACTCTTTCAGAATAACATACAATTGTTAACACATGCATCTATCTTCTCATAAGGCATCCCTAAACCAGCCAAAATCTTTTTCGAGTAGTATATATCTTTTGGCAACTTGTGCTTTTCCGAAGAACATTACAAATCAATTTGACCAAATCATTGTAACACCCTTGAGAGAAGCCATATTTTGATTTTATATTCATAAGTTGTGTCAGAAACGAAAGGACTGACACCTTGGTGTCTTCATGTAAAGGCTTATCTGAAGCATCTAAGAGTCTAAAAATTTTCTCTGCTGCTATGGTCGGTGCATCCTCATGACGAACAGATTCATCCTTCAGAGCATTCTGAAATTGCTGACCAAGTCCTGAACCATCTCTTCCATCCTATCATCCACTCTATCAGTAGTATCATCTTCATCAGAGACATCTATCGCCCGTGACTCACCATGTTCATACAATGTGAGGTAATTCGGCATGAAGCCAAATTTGCAAAGATGGCCGGCCATCACAGATTTTGTCACTCGGGCAAAAAGATGACACTTAACACATGGACACTTCGCTATCCCGTCAGAAGGATCTGGGGAGAAAACCTTATCCAGAAAACTTTGTGTGTTAACTTTCCATTCTTCAGTGTGCTTCGTACCATTATCCCAACCATCGTACATCCATCTACGGTCTTCAGCCATCTTTGTTAGTACTAAATGCAACAATACATGAAAAATGGGTTAATGATCCTAACAGGAGTTAACCCCGGAAGTAAATGATCGCATTTTGAAAGTAATCGAAAGTAATCGAAGTGAACATGTTTCAGCACGGACGGTAATTCGCTAGGAGGCAAGATCCTAGAATCGTGGGGGCATTAACTACCCTAAAATCGTGGGATGCATGTCTGTTTCTTTTGAAATTTTGAGTTGCTTCTTTTCAAACCGATTACTTTTGATTACTGATGTTTCTTGAGCCAAAATAAGAAAGTAATCAGAATTTTAGACCAATTACTTCTTATTACTTTCGATTATGCAAACATACAAAAGTGAAAAAAGCAGTCAAAAACTTATTACTATGCATTACTTTGTTGTAATGCAAAGTAAATGTATAGAACTATAACATTTTCACCGCGGGTTTTCTAAGTAATCCGGTGAATTTGCTAAGTAATCCCCTAAGTAATCCAGTGAATTTGCTAAGTAATCCGGTGAGGTCGGCGGCAGACGATGACGAGATGGGAGGGCGGCGACTAGCGGTGGACGGCGTCGGTGCGAGGTCGGGGAGGCGGCGTCGGCCGTGGGCGGCGTGGACGCGACGAGCCGGCGTGGTGGAGAGGGGAGTCGCGCCGGCCGTGGGCGGCGCCGTGGCAGGAGGGGGCGGTGCCGGGCGCGGACGGTCGACGCTGGACACACGGTCGACACAACGTCCCTGCCTCTAGCCGAAGGAGGCTGGAGAGGAAGCCAGGGCGGCGCCGGTGCTGGGCGCGAGGAGGACGGTCGTCGCTGGACACGGAGGAGATGGGCGGCGCTGAGTCGACGCTGGGCGCGAAAGAGGCCGGGGCAGCGTCGTGCGGTGGAGACCCGGGCGGCGCGTTGGCAGTGGAGGCCGAGGGCGACGCCGGCCGTGGGCGGCGTGGACGGGACGAGACAGCGCGGATCTGGAGGAGGACGCGACGGCTCCGGCATTGAGGAAGCCAAGGCGGCGCGGATCGGTGCGGTGGAGGCAGGGCGCAGCCGGCGCCAGACACGGAGGAGGCGCCAGATCCGGCGATGGCGGCGGTCGGGGGCGCGGTGACTGGCGTCGGCAGAGGACGGGGGCGAGACCGGCGGCGGCTGAGGGCAGCGGGGAGTTATATATATATATGTATGTAAGGCAATAATATACATAATGTGCTCACCTCGAATGACATACAATTGACAAATTTAACCCTAAACCTAAAATAATGCTCATCGACAAATAAGGTTTGACCAGAGGACACTACTACTTGAATAACTAGCTATGAACATTTCTATAAGTCTTCTATTATTATTATAGTTATTCATGCCAATTGACAAAGGAAAACTATAATCATTATGTTGATTATAACCTTTTATGTAAGGTATAAAATTAAGACATTAACAAAACTAATAAATGTTTTATCTACAAAGTAATTAAGGGCTCTTAGTGATAATTAGTGCACATGTAGCTCGTACCTTGTTGAAGGAGTTGTGGAGGAAGCGGCTCAGCGGTATAGAGCGGCAAGGGACAGCGGGGTGGTGGAGGGCGGCGGCGTAGGGCAGCGGAGCGGTGGAGGGCGGTGGCGTAGGGCAGTGGGGCGGTGGAGGGCGGCGGTGTTGACGGTCCTTATTTGTAATATTTTTGATCGTCAACATATCTACAAAATAAAGGAATTCAACTACATTGAGGTTAATATTAATGAGTTCCACGAGTTTTGGTGTAGTCTCATGTCTTGCAGGCATACACAAGAAAAGACGATTTATCGGCCGTATGCAAATCGGACGAAAGATGAAGTTTAAATTAAACATATTTTTAAAAATCATTAAATTACAAAATGAACTCCACCATGATGAAGAGCTCGTCGAGACGATCGAAACACATATATTATTTGCTATATTTGGAGCTCGGATTAGGGAGAAAGGAGTTCCGGAAGAGGACGAGCCAGACTGGACCAGACCAGGCAGGCCGGCCGGCCCAAACCTGGGTTGGCCGACCCACTTTTTTTGCCCCTTTGTGATGAGGGCATCCAACCCAAGGATACGACCACTGCCCCTACATCCTCTCCGACAATGCCATCTTCATCACCTGCGATCAACGCTGCGACTCCGTCATCGCCTAAGGGCCTAAATCCCGAAGCTCGGCCTTTCAAGTCCAAGACGAAGAACCAGAGAAGCAAGCACGCACCACAAGGACAGCCCAAGCGCCAAGGAAGGCCCACGTGGAAGCCCAAGATGCCAGAAAGCCCAGTTCGGCCGCCCAGCAGCACGTCAACTTCAAACGGGCATAAATCGGGCTCCCGAACTCCGATTTCAGTGTGTGACCACTCGTTGGAAAGCTTAGGAGATAAGCTTTCCAATGGATCCAGCCTCACCTCCCGATTCTCTCCAAAGCTTCGGGAAAGCACCGAAAAAGTTCACGGGTCACAATTTCAAGGTGCTGCGTCACCTTATCTTTGGGCCTATGGCCCATGTAACTTAGGGTTTTGGTGGGTGCCCCTGTTTTGGCCGCCCCAGTCCCCCTGGCCACCGCTATATATATGGCCGGTGCCTCTCTTTTATGCTTAGGTTTTGTTGTGTTTTGGTTGACCCGTGTGCGTCCCTCCTCGTGTTCGCGTGTGTCGACTAGACCACCCGTTACGAGAAACAGAACCTCACCCTTTCATGAGTTGAATTATCAGTTATCATCTTGTTCTTGCTTGTTCTCGGTTGCAGCAGGTTCAAGGATCGATCGGGTTTTGACTTGGTTGATCGGTTCAGCGAGGTGACGTTGCGATTGCTTGGTTGCTGATCTCGTGGTTGGTAGCCGATTCATCTACTTCGCTGTACACTAAACCGACGTATCGTTCCTCACCAGAAGATCGGGCCGACC